>JAUZSZ010000104.1:29324718-29339709 GCA_034780575.1 Labeobarbus marequensis | reverse complement strand
TAATTCTGCACTCCCTTTATATATATATATATATATATATATATATATATACACACGTATTTAATACAATATACCCTCTTAAAAATGAGCAGACATCAAAGTAATATTATGGACATAACAATTATTAGTAATAATAATAATTATTGCTGATTTGAAAGCTGTACTGTCTAAATTACAGCTGTTTGAAAATGTGTGGGTTAATTTTTTTTATTTGTAATTATTTTTATTATTATTAACTAAATACTATAAATTATATATAGAATATTCATACTGATAAGCATGTACAGATATCTGCATTCACAAAGTCATTCATAGTGTTTTTTTCTAAATATTTCTCTAATTTCATCATTCTTTTAGGTTCATTTTAAGACATTACTAGAGATTTCCACTCAAAATCTGCACAGCACATGTGAAAATCATCTACAGGCCAATCAGTGCTGTAGTGTACAAAATGCTCCCGTAGTTTATCCTCAGCATTTTACTCGACATTTTTTAACTCTTTTAACGACTTTTTAATCAAAGGAACAGGAATCAGAATATCTGCCGTTGTTAAAACTCAATCATTTCAGTAGGAAGTCAGGGTCTGTGTTAATGTGACCGCTGTAGGAGTTCCTGTCACATTGTGAAGGGGCTAATGGTCTTTGTGGTGGTGAACGCTGAGCTTTTCTCATCATTTTACACTGGAATTCTGTGGTGTGCTCTTGGGCGACTGGGACTTTTACATAGCAAACAGCAGTGCACCACAAGTACTGTTCTATGAAAAACTGGTGGAGATGAATTGTTTGTGGGGAGAGCAGGGCCGGGATGCTCAGATGTCCCACAGTGTGTTTAAAGCCTGTGGTTTATTGTCACAAGCATCAGTTCCCGTCAGTTTGCCTGGAGCACAGAACTTTAGCGTCAGACTCTGAGAATATATTTAAACTATATATATATATATATATATATAATTTTTCTTTTTTTTAAATGTACATCTTTGTGCTGAATATACCTGCCCTAAAGCTACAAGATAATAGGGATCTTTTCAGATTTTCCAGGAAAGTTCTGATTTTATTTATTTATTTTATTTTTTTTAGGCTAAACATTGAAAATATTAATACAAGACATTATAAAATAAAGTTATATCTTTACATACATTTATGTTTATAAATATTTTAATATTTTAATTTCAAATAAGTAACTGAATGACATTGATCGTGTGACTTTTTGTACAGTCAGATATTCTTTCACTGAAGCTCAAGAAATTCATGTTAATTTCTTTTCACTCACATTGTTGTGCTGCTAATATATTTTTTATGAAGAAAGAAAAGTGTTTCAAAAAATGCAAAATAGAGACATTCACAGAAGGTAGATACATGCATTCAAAGGTCAGTAAGAAAGAAATTCATGCAGTTATTCAACAAGAAGAATAAAGTGATCAACTGACAGGGTAAAGACTTACAAAAAATCTGTTAAAATGCTTTCTTTTGCACTTTCTATTCATCAAAGAATCTAATCTTAAATATCATGGTTTTCACAAAAATCCATGTTCAACATTGATAATAAAAATGTTTCTTGAGCAGCAAATCAACATGATCAGTGACACTGAAGGCTGGAATGATGATGCAAAAAAATTCAGCTCTGCATATTAAGAATTAATAACATTTTGAAATATATTAAAACATAAAAGACTTACAATATTACTGTTTTTACTGTATTTTTGATTAAATAAATGCACCCATGGTGAGCATAAGAGACTTTCAAAAACATTAAAAAATAAAATCTTAACAACCCAAAACTTTTAAACAGAAATGTAGATTTCATGGAATTATTAAATTGTTGTTTTAAAATCATTATCTGTTATATTTCACAAAGAATGTATTTCAGCAAGAAAAAAAAATCAATCTGGATTGATTGAATTCAAAGTGATATATACATGGGCCACTTACATGCATTAATAAGGTAAATTTTATTATTTATTAATTTAAATAAGTATTGGGAGTAAAAATAAATAAATAAATGTATCATTTAGTTCTCTAGAATCTGATTGTATGGCGTTTTTGTGGTGAAGGCCTGATGGAGCCATGCTTGTGTTTTGAGCACTGCCCCCTCTGTCCAGGCGAGGGCAACAGGGAGGAGAGCAGTTTACAGTAGTCACGACAGGGATTAGCAGCTCATTTAGAAGAGACAAGGGTCAGATGCCTGTCCAAATATACAGGGGCACGTTCGAGCCAGATAAATCCAGCGGATTGACCAGAGCAAACAGAAACATCTCCCTAATCGCTGAGCGGCAGTCAAATAAACAACTGTTAGAGCAGCTAATTCCAGTCCAGCACTGCTGAATTGACTCTTTAGTCATAAATCAGAAAATATGCAAACAATGTCGCTTATGTCACAAAGCAGCATGTTTGAATATTCAGAAATCTGTCACCCTGGGAAGTGATAATAAACCAAGCCCAAGTGAGAACGGAGACGTGAGAGACCATTTTTACCATCTCACAGATTCATCAAAGAATCCTCAAAAAAGAAAGGCATCACAGTTCCCACAAAAATATTAAGCAGCACAATGATTTCAACATTGATAATAAGGAAAATCAGCACATTAGAATAATTTCTGAGGAATCACGTGACTCTGAAGACCACTGAAAATTCAGCTTTTCCATCTAAAGGATACATTTTATTTTCAAATATATTCAAATAGAAAACAGTTACTTTGAACAGCAACAATATTTCACAATTTTACAATTTTTTACCATCTTTTTAATCAAATAAATGCAGCCTTGGTGAGCAGAAGAGTCTTCTTCCAAAAACCGACCCTACATTTATATAATATGGAATGGAACTATGAAACTATTGTTTCAAATTAAAATCTGTTGTATATTTCCAAATAATCAGAATATCCAACAGGAAAAAAAAATATAGAGTAAAACTTGATTTTATTAATGATTTTTAAAGTGAGAGAATTGGCCAAAACGTCACTCTGTTGCTAAGGAACATTCAAATAAACAACCATTAGAGCAACTAATTCCAGTCCAGCGCTGCTAACATTAACAATGTCGCTTATGTCACAAAGCAGCGTGTTTGAATATTCATAAATCTGGCACCCTGGGAAGTGTGGCATGGTTAAGCTAATAAACCAAGTGCTAGTGTAAAAGGAGCCACGAGAGACAATATTTACCGTCTCGTGGATCGACATAAGGTGACGCGATCCCCAGGAATGCGTTCACATATTGGGCTCCACGGGAGTCAGTTTGAGGTGCGTGTCAGTAGAACTGTTGACCCCCGTGACCTTTGCCCTCCGGCTCGGGGTCAGGTAAACCCAGTGCGGTCTCCACGTTTGATTTAAGACCCTGAACTCTTTCCCAATTGGGTTTCTACACACCATCCATTCCCACAATAAATCCATCTTGGAGAACACAAGTCTGGTGCATCAGACGAAAAACCTCTAGCTAGTTTCTGACAATCTGGTCTGCGGTCACACAATTCGACGTTGTTCTCTCTCTCTCTAGCTATCTTTCTCCTTTTTTCCCCTCATCCCTCTGCTCATCCTCATTTGAGGTGGCTCAGTCTGTCATTACGGTCTGCTATATTAGAGAAGGTCCTCCTTCAGAGCGTCGCTTGCCACTTCTCTGCAGTTTTTAATTGTGGCTCTGAGGTGGTGGATGAAGGCAGCTGCATCTCAGAGCCAAATTAGAGATCAGCCTTACAGAGCCGGAGCGATATGACACAAGCCGTAAGACCTGCGTTTCAACCTGTGGGTGTGGACGAGTGCTCCTCAAATTTAGACTGTAAATCGCATACTCAGATTTTAAATTCTGACTGGATGAGCCATATTCAAAGCTGCTGTAAAAGTCAAAAGGTCGTATGTCATTTTACTTAATCTGTCATATTTCTCAGTAAACTGGTATTTGAGGGGAAAAAGTAGGGGAGGGCTTGGTTTTATCCATTGAGGATTGATTAGAAAGTTTCAAAAAGGGCTTTGTGATGTCGATAAATAGGACAAACACATCAGGGGTGGAAAAAGTTTGATTTTGATCAAACATTATCAAGAAAAAGTGTATTTATAAAAACTAAAATGATGAATTCTGTAGGAAAAAAATTAAATTCATGATACCTTTTGATAAATTGAACGTTGTTGTACAGTAAAGTTTTAAAACATATATTTATATATTTATATTATTGTATTTAAATAAACACAAATTAATTCTAAAGGCCTAAACATATATTAAGAAAGTAAGTAGCATCCATTTTGATTTCATGTTTTGCTCAGATTTTATTTTAAGGTCTAATTCTCGCTATTAACAAACCATTAACTATGTTTTTTCCCTTAATAAATTCCTAATTTGCTGCTTAATAATCGTTAGTAAGGTAGTTGTTACGTTTAGGTATTGGGTAGGATTATAGATGTAGAATATGCAGAATATTTGCTTTATAAGTACTAATAAACAGCCAATATGTTATAGTTAATAGTGAGAACTGGTTCCTAAGTGTTACCCATGTTTCAAACAGCAAATAAAAATTCTATAATGAAGCATTTCACAGCTATAATTATCAATAATGCTATAATTACTATTGCAATAATATAATTTTAATACATTTATCCAAAAATTTAAATTCTGGCATAAATTACCCTCATATCTGAACATGCATTTGACTTGCTTCTGTGAAAAATTATTTCTCAGTGTTTTTTTTCCTCCCTTATAATAAGAGCCAACTGGTAACAGAAACCGTTTGGTTACCAATATATGTCCCTTAAATATCCCTTTAACTATTTCAACTATTTTTTTAGCAATAAGCCATTTGAGGACATGAGCTAAACTGATTTTTTTTAGACTGTTCTCTTTGTGAGGTGCTCTGTAACACACAACCTCTCACGGCTTATTGTTTTATTTGATCATCTGTCCAGCCATTTGATAATATTTTGTCTGAGGACAAGGATGTGGATGGCACTTGTGATGTGCCGAGTTTGTTTTATGCTCAAATATTTCCAGACACTGCACGCTTGTCCTCCTGGTCGACTGTCGTCTTCAGTCTCGCGTGTGCTGTGTTTTGAGAGCTGTGTGCTGTTTGCTTGTCTTTGCCGTGTTTAGTCTAAAACCAGTGCCCACCCGAGAGCCTACAAGGAAGACATATCTGTGTACTGACCCGTCACTGCATGCCCCACACTGCACTGCAGGTGCTGCTGCCCTGAGAGGAAACAAATGCAGGCCGAAAGTGGTGGGTTCTCACTCTTCGTATTTCCTTCTTGATCATTTTCAACATTGACATGAAGCACCTCACTGTTTGATTCTACTTTGCATGTGAAGACAAGACTGTCATAAATGTTTACCATCACAGAAAAGAGAGCAAGGAAAGGTGGCTCTCGAGGGCCGTGCCATATTTTTCTCATTAGGGACTCACACAACTTTTTAAGAGCACACACAAACACAACCCACATCAATTTATGTCTGTTGTGTTGGTCCAAATTACACAGGTGACCTATCCCCTTCCGGCTGAATGAGATCAAAAAATGGAGCGAGACGGGAGGGAATCTACCCCCTCGGAGCAAGTTTAATTTCAGCCCCCCCTTCAAATCGTTCACACCGCAATTCCCCGCGGCTGCGCTAACCGTGTAAAGGGACTGTATGTTCTATCCCGCTGCCTTCACATGAGGAAGTCATTAACATCTCTGCGCATCTCTGTTCTGTAATCTCCCTGAACCGGTGTTTCATCCACCAACAACACAACAGCAAAAATACAGACAATTATGCATTTATCTCAAATAGATTATTAGTGCTGTTAGCTGACGTAAGTATTTTTACTATTACTATTGCGTGTGCTTAGTGATTTGAACAAACTCTTTGGCACATAACTCGTCCTGTACCGCTAAGGACTTGAAGGATACAAGTTAGTATTTAAAAAAAATACTTAGGGGCCGTTCAAACTTGTGTTTTTTTTACATTTAAGGAAGTGGAATGAAAAAAGAACACAGGGTCTAGAGACACGTTTTTTTTTTTTAAGTTGAACTGCTTAGAACGTTTTAGAATGCCATGCAATGGTCAAACACGTTCATCTCGGGCATGTTTACTTAGAAAAAGAATGGAAAAGCAGTGCAGTATTAGGCCATAGTATAATTAGGATATATAAGTAATTTTTATATACGTGCTTATAAAAAACATTACTGTTGTGCTTTTTAAGACAAAACAAAGGCACTGATACATTTTAAGATCAGTCAATGCAAGTTTCTTTCAGTTTAAACAGCTCAGACTTGCATTTTAGTCTAGGACTAGGCTTAAGCATTGTCTGTGAAACTAGGGGATAAAGTGGTAGTTCACCCAAAAAAAAAAAAAAAAATTGAGTGTTAATTTACTCACCATCAGGCCGTCCCAGATGTAGGTGACTTTTTTTCCTCAGTAGAACAGATTTTTAGCTGAAACCACGGTGCTTGGTGATTCACAAAATGTAAGTCAGCAGCTACCCCTTGAGAGTAAAAAAAAAAGCATATCAGGGAGCACAAAATAAATTCCAGTGGCTCAAGAAGATACATTGAGATCTTATGAAGTGAAACGATCGGTCTATGCAAGAAACTAAACATTATTTACAGTATCCTGTAATCCACAGCATGCAGGCAAACTGTAAGGAGTGATGTCTGTCTGGTTCGCGGACGAATCAATCTTTTGAACTGGTTTTAAGCAACTGTATGCTAGTTTGTTTACCTTGAAATAGAAGTTTCAAAATCATTCTGATGGTACACTGACTTCTAATTAGGCGAATGGATTCTGTTTCTTTCCCACATTTCCCGCCAAACTTCTGTTCTGGAAGTATGTAGGTTTGGTGAGTGGTATGAAATTCCACAAAAAGGATGCTTTATGGCAGAAACAAATGCATGTGTACTAAGACAGTGAATTCCATTCATTTAACTGTAGAGGGCTCCAATGTGGCAAAAATAAATAAAACTACATACAATTGCTTTAAAAGAAGTTCAGCTTTAGAAAATGAATAAATCCATAAAAATAAAAAAGAAATGTTTGTTTGTTTGTTGTTGTTTTTTTTATTCCACTGCTCCTCCTCTAGCATTTTTAAAACGTTCTCTATGTGAATGGCCCCTAAAAGACTGATGTATGGACCTCATCTGTATTTATCTAGGAACTTTTGTTATGCATCCAACATTTTGTGGGTTGACTCGTTTCTAAGTAATTTGTCGTCCACACTTAAAGTGAAAACACTGCACAATGCAATGAGATTTGACAGTGTTGTATTATGTGGTGTCATGCTAGAAAAGCTCCACCCACATTGCAATCTTACTTGTCTACATGCACCACTTGGACATATATTAAATATCAAATATGTTCTGATTGGTTGTAATTGTTTCAAAACTGCACAGAATTTTCACTTTTAGTGTAGCTAGCCAAATTACTTGCTGGAAACTAGCACCGTGCTTGGTTATGGGGCATGGTGTATCGCTGGTTTGTATCATAATGAGAGAATAACAGCTGCTCACCTCAGTAGCCTGGTGTGACCTTTCTTCTAATGAAGGGTTAGGGTTAGTAGTCTGGTGTACGAGTGTGCCGTGGTATGAACCCACAGATGAGACGGGATCAGATTACCACAGCCGGTGTGTGAGCTATTGTACCTTAGTTAACCATTGAACATTATTGCAAGTTGCCTGTTTCAGTTAAAGTGATGAATCTCTGCTCTTTTAGCTCTTGAAGGTTGTGTATAAGGTCATTGTTTATGTTATATTCCACAGCTGCTCTCATTATACTCTTTGAATGAAGGCCTGAGACCGAACAGAGATGCTGGTGAATCATAATACAGAATTATGCAAAACCACTGATAAACGCTGAGTAAGAGCCACATCAGTCCGGAGGTAATTTCCATAGCCTGGTCTGCATGTGTACAGCATACCAGCTTTTGGAGTGACTGTGACTGAGAAGTGTTTTTGGTGCTTCCCAGGGTGAAGGAAGAGGTGGTGTTGCTGGCAGTAGAAGACTGAAAGTCTGTTCCCTCTCACAGGTAATGGATGATGATAATAATAATAAGCATCATTTTTTTCAAAGCTCAAGGTCATTTCACAGTGAAATTACAAGCACATTCATTCAGTAACGAACATGAATGAAAACTACAAAAGTAGTGTTTTTTAAACTCAGCTGGACACCCCTTAGAATCCTACCCCATAGAATCTGTTTGAAGGTTATTTATGCTTTATGTACTTTGGTTGATGGTAAAATGTTGCTGCACAGTTGCTAGGGTGGTTGCTAGACAGACAGATTGTTACTTAGCAGGTTAGTTAGTTGGGAATCACTCATTAAGGTAGCTGAAAACATGGTTCGGAATCATCCTTTAGGGTCTTTTAAAATTTCAGTAGTTAAGAATCATCCATTACGGTCTTTGATAATGTTATTAGTTAGTTTGTTTGTTAGGAAGCATCCATTAAAGTCTTTGAAAATTTCAGCAGTTGGAATCATCCATTAAGGTCTTCAATAAAGTAGATAGCCAGTTAGGTAGTTAGAGATCATCCATTAGGGTCTTTAAAAATATATCATTAGTTAATTGGTTACTCAGTTAGGAATTATACATCAGGGTCTTTGAAAGTTTCCAATTTAAATAGTATAGGAATCATCTGTTAAGGTATTTGAAAATGTCAGATTTCAGTTGTTAAGAATTTATTTATTTAGTGATGAGTCATTTAGGGTCTTTAAAATGTTCAACAGTTAGTTGTTAGTTAAGAGTCATCCAATAGGATTTTCAAAAACGTCAATAGATGTTATTTAGTTAGTGAAGAATCTTTCATTAGGGTTTTTAAAAATTTTCAATAGGAATCATCCATTAGGGCTCTTTTGAAATTTTGACAGGTCCTTAGATGTCCTGATCTTCCCTCCCACTACTATTTTTTTCTTTTTTCTTTTTTTGTCTTCTCTCTTTTCTATGTATGTGACAGTCTAGAGCTCTTCAGAACTGTTCTTTTCCACCATAATCCCTTCCTGGCTTTTTGGATTGTTTATACTAAATATAAATATCTCCACCTGTTGTTCCCAGATGAAACGCTCTCAGTGTACAGCACTCCACCTGCGCCTGAACCCCTGCCCTATAGACGCTTTGTCCCAGAACGCATGTTCGTAACTGTCTGAATCTACTGTCCTTCAACCATGTCCTGATTTGATCTGCTGGTCGGTGATTCAGCACAGACGTTTGAATGCGATCTAAGGCCAAACATGTGCTGCAGTGCCACGTCATCTACACTAGAGCACGGATGCTGTCCTGCGGGTTTGTATATTGTACACGTGGAGCTGTTTTAGGGCAAGAAGGCCAGGATCAGCCTCAGATGAGTGTTATGGGATCACTCATCTCCATTCCGATTATTGTCACCCAGAGAGCCTTAAATCAGCATTTGTGTTCCCTCACAAGAATATCATTTTCTGGTTGCAAATTTGGTGGTTGCCTCTAGCTTTAAGTTTAATAGTAGAAAAAAAACCTTCTACTAAGAATGCTTATATAATTCATTAGGCCCACTGTAGACTGTTTATGGTGTGGCTTAGCGCATTAATATCAATGTGAGGCCACAGGTGTGTTGTATTTATCAGCATTTTACAACAGTTTTTAGCAAGGCTCACCAAATCAGAAGTTCAGCTGAAGTTAGAGAGCTAGCAGATTTTTTTTTTTTAAACATGTCTTTTAGTTGCTTATGTTTCCTCTGTAACTTATAGTTTACTATCAACACAGAAGGTAAGAGTAAGCCACTAGGGTGGTAGCCTACAAATCTGATTCTAGGTTTAGCAGAAGGAAATGTGTGTCCTGCCAGGGCCCACCCCCACAAAGTAATGTAACCTTGGCATTAGCTTGAACATGAAATCCTTTCTGCGGCGCATGCAGCGTAAACCTTTACTTTATCCGTTTTACTGCAAATTAAAATTTTGTTGCTTTTTCCGTCTGATTTTACGGGAAACATCTGGGGCTCGCACCACTCCGTAACTGTGGCCCGAGGCATTCTGGCTCAGAAGGAAGGCGGGAATAATGAGACATTATCAAACACGCTGATGATGGATACGCACTCTCCCTCAACACACAAGCTTTTTTATTATTATAATTATTTTTTTTAAAATCCATGTGCCTCTCACATCATTTAGATTGTCTATTAATGATGGGATATCCAAATCTTTTCACGAATCGGTTCTTTCAAATCAGCAAAAAAGAATCAGTGATTCTTTTACGTCATGACGTTATATGTCTATTTAATCACGGCTTTGCATATTACTTGCTCTAAAACTTAACAGTAAAGCCTTTTGTATCCACATGTTGCTGTTTCTTTTATTTTTTCCTGATAGAATTTTATTAATAACCTAACCATGTTTATTTATTGTAGTTTAATTCATATTTAGTAACCAGAATATATATATATAGTCTAGCCTATGTAAAATCGTTGTGTTTCTGTTTTGATCCAGACACCAAGATATTTTTTGTTGAGACTGGTGGATTGACAGACTAGACGTGTGAACCTATTTTACTGTATCAAAACTAAAACTGCTCTTGTATTCCGTATACACTGTTTATTAATTGTTGCTCTGTGCGCCAGATGGACGTCTTTCCCCCTCTGCGTCCCGTGCGTCGCGTCTCGACGTCAAGCAGCTCTCGAGACTCCTGCGTTCAGTTCGTTTCCGCTGCGGTTGCAGAGATTTGCGCAGGTGCACAGAAGAAAGGGAAAGGGAGAGGTGTGTCGGCTATCTAACGGTTGGTTCTCACTCTTCACCTCAGTTTTCACCAGAGCTTTCTTCTTTGGGTTCCCCCGTCACCACAAGTGAATATTTAAGAACTTTTATTTTTAAACTGCAGCTGTTTCTCGTAAGCTTATCTCTATATTTGGGTCAGTGGCGAGTAGCCACATTTGTTTGTCAGTTAAAATGACACCTTTCCTATTTTCAACTTTTGAAGTAAAATTAGGGGTTAATAAGGTCTGACTGCCCTGAGATTTTTTTTTTTTTTTTAAATGTAGCCTAGCATAATCTTTTATTATTATTTCCTTTAAAAATAAGCACTGAAGCAATTATGTTTAAAACATTAACTTTTAAAATAGCTACTTTTGTGAAATCAAAATAAGTGTGGCATAACAAGCACGCAGGAAGTAATTTTGTTGTCATGACAAACCATAACACGGACCTTTGATGGTTACACCACCACATCATTAGAGTCATAAAATCCCCTTTTTATTGAAACTGATATTCAGAAATGTACAAAACCAACGTGAATGCTGTTTTAAACGAACTATTTTTACCTATTAAAACTTAAAATTTTATCTCAGACATCACATCATTGATCCATATAGCCTGCAGACATACAGCTATCTGATATAAAGGTTCCTGACAAAGTTCAATAGTTGACTTCAATTATTATTTAAAGCTCTAAAATCAAATAAATTGATAAAAGCAAACTAAATAATAAACACAACCATTTAAACAGTTATGAAGTGCCATAAACTGGAAATCAAAGTTTTCTGAGTTAGTATGTTGTGATTTAACACCATCAGATGTTTTCAAAAACAGAGTTAAATTATTCTTGAACAGGCCCACAGAACAACGGAGCTTTTATCAAACATTAATGCCTCAACAGTGGAGTCGTTGCTTTCAGATTTCTGTCAAGCTAATCCTGGGAAAATGAGATGTAAACAATTAAATGCTTTGCGAGCGTTGGTGTAGATTTAAAGGAGAAATGAAAAGGTCTGGTAGGGGTCCGGTATTTAAATGTGGTGGTTATCTGCGGTTGTTAAAGCCTTTGCCTCCAGCCGTCTGGATTCAGTGATTTCTTCTTATTAAAGCGGACAAGCTTTTTTAATATAAGCTTATGGGTAAAACTGGCTGGACTTTCTCTTCGGCTAATGAACCTGTGCTGTTTTATAACAGTTTCTTTTTGTAACAAAATAAGGGGAAAATCTGAATGTTCTTTACTGTAGTGAAAACTGGCATATCTAGGGTGATGATGTGGACAAATCAAAGCGTTCAGCCTATGTGTTCAAAAATATGTTTTAATAAATAAGCAAAATGTACAATGGACGGAAATCGAAAAATGTTGCATAGGAAAAATCAAGTGTATGCATTCATCCATGCAGCGTACTTCAAGAAAGTATTGCTCTAAATTGCATTGGTCCCTTAAAAAAGCTGACAATACTCACAGGTAGCTGATGTACAATACTTTTTTGTTCATATATGTATACATATATATATATAAACTCTTCTGTTTAGAGACAAACACGCAATATAGTTTCCATACAGATAACAGATGGCCTTCCTTTACTATCACCATGGCGACATTTAAGAATAACTTGTGAAAAAGATTAAATGTATTTGACGACAAAGGAGACGTCATCTACGTTTCCTCTAAGTATATAAAAAGCTCCTTTCGTTGTGTCCTTCATGAGGATGCTCAAGTCCGTAGGTGTATCTACTGAATGTCCTTTGGCCACGTCATTGAGGTTTAGAGGTTCATCAATAAATCCTTTGGTGTCTTCGAAATTAGTGGAAGTAAACAGTCTGTGGAAGAAAAGAAAGGTTCATTGCTAAGAAAGGTTCAAAAATCTACTTCTTTCTATCAGTTAGGCCTGAAAGTTCTATGCCGCATTTTTCTATGAAGGCCTAAAGCTTCAAGATTTGCCTGTGGTTGAAAGCAGAGTCTTGGATTAAAATGTAGAGAAATGGGAAGCTATTAATGATCCCATTATTTAATTCTGAGTGGGAGCACATGCTTACACAGGAAAAGGCTTGGTTCAAACATGTTACACAAATCCCAGGTGGAATTACGTCATTGGAAAATAACTGTTTTAGGAGGTCATTTGGTTTGAAATGCGAAGCCGTACACCTGCCTTTCTTCTGACTTCTCAGTAGCACATATCGCTTCATGCAAATAAATTCATAAGAACCAGTTAGAATATAATCTAATGTCATCCCAAGGACTGAGTTTAAGGTTTTTTTGACAGCTGTGTGTTGTCTTGATTGATGGAGGCCTAATCCAGCGCATGTAAGGAAACCTCTAGCTTTAGACTCAGGATTCAAATGGGATGGTTAAAATGCATAATTATGATTACTCATTTAAATAATAGCATATTTGTGATATAAAATAGGACTGTATTCAGTATTATAGACATGCAGCTTCATAATAACAAATACCACAGGATATAACTAATAAATTGGAGACTTACATGCATATTTTAGTTCATTAAAAAGTAAATGAAAATACATTTTAAATTAAAAATCACAAAATTCTTTTTAGTAATTGCTCATATTGTATCACATTTTAGCCTGAAAGATTTCAGCCTTGTCTTAAAGATGTCAGTCTTTGGTTTCAGTGGTTACGGTGCACTTATTTCACAAGCATAAACATGGTTTAGGTGGCAGTGCACCTTCTCTCTTAAAAATCAAGGTTCCTGTGGAACCAAAAAGAACGTCACTTCCTGATGTCACACAGCAGGAACTTTTAGATCAGCTGAGCACCGTTCTTCATTATACAGGTGCTTTAAAGAACGCCAAACACTGGTCTGAAGAACGCCGCGGGGCTCCCAGACTGAACGTTTATTTCTACCAGTCTAGACTAAGATGATTTTTTTTTTCTTCAGTGGTTTCAGAGAACCTTAGTTTCTTCGTTCGTATACATCTAGTTTTTTTCATAAGTCATGATAACTCTTTCCCATTTCTCTCTTTGTAACCAGTTTTTAAATCCCTGGTAAAATGTGAGTTTATTCACTAAAGGGAAAATGTTCCACTAAATATAAATGATCCGTGAGGAGCTTCTCACGGTTGGGTTGTTACTCGTTTCGTAAGATCGACGATTTAATGTGAATATGCTTATTATCCCTGGATAAAAGTAGGAAACGCTTTGGCAAGGTGTGATGTGAACTTAACCGGGAAAAATTAGAATCCAGCGTTTGTTTTCTTTGTTATTTGTTTAAATATAGGCTAGATTATGGCCATGCTGTCTGCGATTTCTCTCTTGTGATTTTACCAGAAATATTTGGCTCTATAGAAGCTTTAGCAGTCAAGCAATCTGTAATCAGCCAGTTCTCAAAATAATTCTGATGAACTTTCATTTCTTACTTTAAACGCGCGCGACTGTTTACTGTCTTGAGGGTTTTACGATTTTATGTTTGTATTTAACGCATAATAATGAACTATATAGGCTGTGTTCTCCTATATTAATTTGGTCAACATGTCATATCATGACCTCTAGCACTTCTGTTCTAATCGCTGGGATGCCACTGGTTTATGTCCTAAAGTATCTTTAAAAAAACTTGTTTCTGTGACAGCAGTTTGAATTGAATACCCCCGTGATTGTCCTCTACATTAAACGTTGATGTTAATATATATCCTAGGGTATCTTATAAAGACATTCTATGACAATAAAAAATCAAAATAAATAGCACTTAGTCTAACAATTTAAATCAACATCTTTTTCTAATGATTTTGTATTATAAACTGTAAAATAATCCAAACGCTTTTTTGAGCTTGGCCTCAGGAGGATGTAAACATTCCACACACAAGAGGAATCGGTTCAGGTTATTGCTGTAGCACATATCCACGCATCAGAACAATAATAAAATAATGTTCAACATTTTTTTCAAGAACGATAAAACTTTAACTATCTAAACAATTCTAAATGAGAATTTTTGTGGTGTCGAGAGGACATAATGCTGCATTCGCGCACTGAACTGTCAGTGTCAGTTGTCCAGAACAGCTGGAGATCCTAGTTTTACTACAGTAACGTAGTAGAAGTTCTCAAAGAGCTAGCCCGACGATATGAAATCGTTTCTACCCACCCTTTCGGCATTGTACGGGCGAGTGTCTCCGTTAGTGGGACGCAGACATCGACCACGCGCCCTCCATCCTCCACACCGAGAAGGCGTAACTGAGTCTCTCGTGCGCGACGTAGCTGCAGCTCGACATCTTGCTGTCCATCTCGTCGCTCTGCAGCACCTGACAGAGGAAATCAATGTACCTGGAGGCGAGCTTGAGCGTCTGGATCTTGCTGAGTTTATCCGAGGGGAGCGTGGGGATG
>JAUZSZ010000104.1:28756752-28768895 GCA_034780575.1 Labeobarbus marequensis | reverse complement strand
ATGAAAAGATTAATTTCTATCACTGATGTGAACTGACCACACAGAATATGAATATCATCAAAAACTGCAGCTGTCCATAGTAGTCAGATATCAGCAAAATAGTACACTCGGCAAAATACCCTCTAATTATCGTTATCGAAAAAATGCCAAAAAATATCGAGGTATAATTTTTTTTCAATATAGCACACCCCTAATTATGAATGGTTATATACAGAAACCGAGCAAAGAGACTCCCTTTATAATCAATGAAGCAGATATCATTTCATTTTATAATAAAACAAATCTGTCTGCACAATGAATCATGTTTATACTTTCTTTGTTATAGTGAAACAATTTGTGACGTTCTTCTGACTTGAAAGCCTCTGATTGGCCATTGTGCTCACATGCTCAACAAACATGTCTGTGATTGGCTACAAGCTCAATACTGCAAAATCACACTGCAAACAGAAACCTTTGATGCTCTTCACAGAGCACTCTCACATATATGTGAGTGTTTGAAAGCAGCTTTTGTATTTTGTATCGTGTTTTCATACCAAGCAGTACTTTTGACAACACAATTTGAAATATTTACCATATTTCGTATCTAATCGTCTGAAAACAAACAATGTTCTGGAGAAGTTTCAGAGTGAGCTGAGGTTCCTGGGAAACAACAAGGTGCAGAACATGTCTGATAAACTAAATCACAGCAGTGTGAGCGTGTCTGCCGCATAACGCTTGAGCTTTCACAGATGTCGGCTAGTTTACACATCTCATCGGAGTTAAATAAACCTCTGCTGAGTTACACTCATCTTTGACGTATATATTCATGACACTAATGACCTTCGGTTGGATACAACTGTGTGCCATGTGTGTAAATAACAGTTTAATTATTATTAATTTGTCATTTCATTATATATTAGCTGTCTATACATTATTTGCACTCTATGTAATGTTTATTTTAGATGCACTGGCTGTCTCTTGTAAAGGTTCTACAATCCATAATTATAATAGCTCTTGCTGTTTAGTTACTGTAAATCATTCAGATGTAAGGCTCTCACTATGGGAGACTCATACAGTGACCTAACTTGATGCAATGCATGTAAAAGGACACTTCCATGTTAAGAGGTTTTTGTCTCAACAAGTTAAGCATTTGAGCGGCTCAGTTTTAGAAAAGTGTCAAGTATTCAGGAGTACAGAAGCCAAACGAATTTTAGACAACATTTAACTATGGTTTTTCAAATGCAAATAAATGAAAGTGCAAAAGTTATAGCTGTAAACGTATTTTTTTTTTTTTAAATTGAATTAATTGCATGATTCACAGATGAAGTTTCTCCTCTGGGTTTTATTTCTGGTCTTCAGCTCTTCCCAGTGTACATTCTGTAAAATAACTTCAAATAATAATTTAGCCAAACATGAAAATGGTTATTTACTCATTCAAAATCTGTATACTGGTGTTTTGTCAGTGAAATGCAAAAGGAGAAATTTTGAAAAAGAAAGAAAGCTTATTCATTCAGCTTTCATGTGATGTAGAAATCTAATTTTCGAAAAATTGACACTTATGACTGGTTTTGTGGTCCAAGGTCACATATGGTAAATGGAGACTGAGCTGTACTTGCTTGACACGCAAGAAAAAACTGGTTCACTGGTTCTTGTGCGTCAAGCAAGCACTTTTGAGCTTCACGTATGTATTTCATGTGCTCTGTGTATGTGTGTTGAGCAGTGTTTACTTGGGTGAACGGACTTTCAAAGGAGAAGTCTCTCAGATTTCATTAATAAATATCTTCATTTGTATTTTGAGGATGAATGAAAGTCTTATGGTTTTGGAATGTCGAGAATAAATGATAAAAAAAACCTAACCATTTAATAATGTGTAGTTTATTTTTTAGCCAATAATTTTAGGCATCTGAAATGGTTGAGAGTGTTCCCAAAAGTGCTGTAAAATGTCTTACAGTCTCTATTACGCTATTCATCACTGTTCTGGTGTATTAAATTGGGTAAATTAATTGTAAATTAAATTAAATTGCTTAATCACTGTCTTCAAAAGGGGCACAAACCTGTGACATTCCAGACTGTGCCTCTTTATTCTTTCTGACTGTCCTGAATGGAGACTAAAGCTTCATGGCAGTGGGGATTTATAAGCTAGTTCTGTCCAGTTTTGCAAAGGTCTTTGATGCATTTACTTGCTATAACAAGCATCACTGGTAAAACTGCTCATACATAGGTTTAGGGATGTGAACAAACCCCTACTCATATAATTCATCACACACCGTTTGTGCTCAGATCATGGGGTTTATTGAGGACAAGTGTGCTGTTATTTTTATAAACATCTGGATGTATGATTTTTGGCCAGACGACAAAGTAAAAAGTTATGAAAACATATTGTAGATTTACATTGAAGGTCATATCTAGAGCAGAAGATCATAGAGAACTGTTTATTTCTAGGCAACGTTGTGTTTGGCGAGCCGATTGCGGCCAGTTTGGGAACCGATGGGACTCATTATTGGAGCAAGAACTGGGCTAAGGCGGCGTCATTTGTGACCTCACCACCCCTCAGTCCTGACCCAACCACTCCAGACTACCTGAACACCCTGTTGGCCAGGTAAACACAAGCATATACTAACATATATTACGTCATTTTACAATGCAGTTCTGTCAGTTAGTTCTTAACCGGTGGGTCTTTTAACTCTTAGACTATAAAACCATTGTCTAAATATCACTGATTGAATAGATGAAAAACAATATAGTTGATATTTGAAGTGTATTGCAAAATATTTCACTGATGGACTGGCCATCCATCCAAGACTTTCCCTGCTTATGGCCAGAGATGTTGGGATAGAATGAAAAAAATATAATATTTAAATTTACTATATGAATGTAAAATATAATATCACTGAATCAGCCTAACTACATTATATATACCACCAAAACTACTTTATATGGGTTAAACTAGGTAGAAATATCTCTTTAAAGTAACTATTGCAGATTAGCACTTCACTACACTTTGCAGTTTTGGCATAAATTTGTATATAACACTTTAGTAGTCATCGAATAATTCACTCAATTTAGTCATTAAATGATTTAATCATAATTTGCTAAAAAAAAAGTGGTGGACATTTATAAAACATGCACATTTATAAAACATGCATACACCCAGATTTGATTTCACAGTGTGTGTACAAAAAATCCACACCAACTTGTATTTATTTAAAAAAACCCATGTTTGATGGGTGCTTAGCGCCAAGTCAGGGTCTAAGCAGGCGTACACACTTCGGTGTCCGAGTACTGAAGGTATCTGGAAATCAAAGTAATTCTTGCTGCTCACCATTCTCAAGTAAAGGATATGGATGTTGACTGGTGCTCTATTATATGTTAATGACATTAATTAGAGGGTGTCTACAAGGAAAAGATCTGAAGCTATGCAACTTAAGCTACCAAAAACTTCAAGATCATTTGCGATTTATATATTTCACATTTGAAAGTGGCAGGGTTCGTACGGGTGCTTGAAATCCTTGAAAATGCTTGAATTTTAACGTAGTATTTTCAGGGTTTGAAAAGTGCTTGGATTTTAGATAAAGTGCTTGAAACTGCTTGAAATTACAATTGCATTGGTTTTTATAATAATTTGCTTTATTACTGAATAACGTTAGTTCACTTTTTAGACAAAATGCCTTTTGCATAAAAGGAAAACAGCTCCGCTCGACTTTGCACGTGTGGCTGTAGTGTGATCTGCCTCTGATGGAGCAGAGCGGGAGATAAAAACACGTCGGAAGCTTGCTGTTATAATACGCTGCCTGGAAGGAACACGGAGCCGTGAATAAACGAAACAGTCTTTTATTAAGACCAACACAGGAGATATGTCCACACATCCACTGGAAACATTGGGGAAGACACACGTACATCACGAGTAGACCCGACAACATGAACTCAAACAGACAGGACCTTTAAACACATGACAATCAGAACTGAAGACGAGACACACCTGAATCAAATCAACATGACGAGAAACTAGGTCACAGGGAACACATGAGGAGCAAAACACACACAAAACAATCCACAGATGTAACATCCTCCAGTTAAAAAGTACATCCCCTGTTGTTTTCTCACATCAAAATCCACTGACATGCTTGTTTAGAATTGGTTTTTACTTTTGTTTTTGCTTATAAATGGTGCTTGATATGTGCACATTTCTCTCCTGATTCAAACAAGACTGTTTTTTACTAGTGAAAACAAGATTATGGATAGAGTATTCATATTTCAGTCAGAAGCAATGGTATGAAGTTAAAACACACCTTTTGGCTTCAGACTATCGTAATGTATTTATCAGCTGTTTGGACTCTCATTCTGATGGCACCAATTCACTGTGAAGTATCCACTGGTGAGCAAGTGATGCTAAATGTCTCCAAATCTGTTCAGATGAAGAAACAAACTAATCTACAACCCGAATTCCAGAAATATTGGGACGTTGTTAAATTTGAATAAAACGAAAACTAAAAGACTTTCAAATCACATGAGCCAATATTTAATTCACAATAAAAGATAGAGAACATAACAAATGTTTAAACTGAGAAATTTAGCACTTTTATCCACTAAATGAGCTCATTTCAAATTTGATGCCTGCTAGAAGTCTCAAAATAGTTGGCACGGGGGCAACAAAGGGCTGAAAAAGCAAGAAATTCTGAAAAGATTCAGATAGGAGAACATCTTGCAACTAATTAAGTTAACTGACATCAGGACTGTAACATGATTGGCTATAAAAGGGATGTCTTAGACAGGCAGAGTCTCTCAGAAGTAAATATGGGCAGTGGCTCTCCAAAGATTGTGGAATACTTTAAAAACAACATTCCTCAATGTTAAATTGCAAAGGCTTTGCAAATCTCATCATCTACAGTGCATAACATCATTAAAAGATACAGAGAAACTGGAGAAATCTCTGTACATAAGGGACAAGGCTTAAGACCTTTGTTGGATGACCTCAGACGACATTGCATCACTCATCAGTATGATTCTGTCATTGATATTACTAAATGGGCCCAGGAATACTTCCAGAAACCACTGTCGGTAAACACAATCCGCCGTGCCATCTGCAGATGCCAACTAAAGCTTTATCATGCCAAAAGGAAGCCATTTGTGAACAAGGTCCAGAAGCACTGTCGTGTCCTGTGGGCCAAGGCTCATTTAAAATGGACTGTTTCAAAATGGAAAAGTGTTCTATACTCAGACGAGTCCAAATCTGATATTCTTGTTGGAAATCACGGAAAAAAGTCCCAACATTTCCGGAATCATTTTTGTACATCTTGGATGGCCTGAGAGTGAGTATATTACCATCAAATTTTAATTTTTGGGTGACCACTGTGCACATATTTCCACACCACAATATTTATTTAAAAACATTGCTGTCACCCAAACCAAGATTCATTTATTCAAAATCCCCCATTGTTTTTTAGCCAGCATAATATGCTAATTATGAATTGACCTCTTTCAATAGCTTCAATGTCATTGACTACTTTTTGTTAGTAGCTTGTAGTGTGGCTAATTACTTCTCAAAAGAAGCACTGAAGTACTTTGAATTATGTCGCTTTTCAAAGCGTAGTGAAGAGAGTCTATGAATAGATTGAGTCATTTCAATCATAGGGGTCGATTTTGATGGTTCCTGGCCCTGCCGAAAGAAGGAAGTGAAGAGGTTTCTCAATAACGTGTTGATGAGCCGTGAGGTGACTCTTCACACGTCCCCCACCCCCTTCCACTGGCTATGACAGGTGTCTTCATGTATCCTCTCTTGTGATGGATTGCCTAGGTCTTCCTCTCAATAATTCAGAGCAGAGAACTCTTATGGGACGCACAGGCAGCACAAACATGTCCCTCTTAGGGACAGGACATGACTTCTGCAGTGTCTCTCCTTCACAGCCTCTAAAATCTGCGTTGCCAGATCTTGGGGAAAAAAACGAGCAACCTGGTCTGAAAAAAAAAGTGTGAAATAAGTCTGTGAGGTGTTGGATTATTGAAAAATAGATTTTATTCATTCTGATTTACTCATAAAAAAATAAAAGGCAGTAAATGTATTTGTGTTAAAAACATGCAATAAAAAGGGCTACTCTTAAAAACAGAGTTTGGCATCTATGGTTCTTTGTTGGCATCTATGGTTCCATTAAGAATCTTTACCATTCACTGAACATTCATGCAGTGATCTTTATTTTATTAATATGTACACACACTAAGTAAAAAAAATTGTTCTTTTAAGCACTGTTCACTGTAAGCTTCTTTGGAGGGAAAAATTGTTCTTCTATGGCATTGCTGAAATTTAATTAAAATGCAACTAAAAACTAATCTAAATTGCTAACAATTTAAAAAAAAAATAATTATATCCTTTCACAAAATCAAAGTTTCATGTATACTGTAAAACCTGCAATCTTAATCAATTAATACATCTTAGAGTGATAATTCACCCAAAAATGAAAATTCATAGTTTAAGAAAAAATACTATGGAAGTCAATGGGAACCATTAACTCTTTGGTTACCTATATATTCTTCAAAATATAAGAAATAAATTCACACAGGTTTGGGACAACCTGAGGCTGAGTAAATGACAACAGAATTTTAATTTTTTCGGGTTAGCTATCCCTTTAAGAGTGAATGTGTGCATACATCTATAAGGAAAGTACATAGTGTGTTATTGGGAAAAACGTAGAAGGAAAAGCGATTAATAATAACATAATATATCAAGTAGGAAGATTTGACAGCCGCAGTTAGCTGTTGTCTCATTTTATTTTGCAAAGAGGGGAAGATATAAGACTGTATTCTGGAAATAAACTCTTCAAATATTGTAACTACCCACGTTTATAAGCAACTTTGTGAGAAAACAAACTTAAAGTAGCTTATAATAAGAGGACATGGCAACACTGACTAAAATCTGTCTGCATCTGTTATGGAACAAATGTGGATTGTGGTTTCTTGTCTGTTATGCGCACAGCTGAATATTTCAAAACACTGGGTTGTAAGATAAATTAGCCTGAAAATGATTGCTTCTTCAGCATGCATTTCACCTAAAATGAAACTCCAAAACAAGAGGAACAAACTCGGTGCGTCAAATGATTTTCATCAAACCATTTTCCCCCCACACTGAGTCACCATATTCTCTTTTGCAGTCAATACAAATACCATTTTCACTGAGTACATAGAAAGTAATTGACACCAGCCGAACGACCAGCTGCCTTGTACAGACAAACATTCAAAAGCCAGGATGGAGAAAGACAACATTCAAACCAGAAACACAGGGATTCTCCTGATAGCCTGTGTTTCTCTACTTGGGGACAAGAAACAATATAGATATCTAGATCTTATTTTCTCCTTCCACAAGCGCAAGTTCACAAGTACCTTGATCATGAGATGAAACATGTGCCCTGCGGACTTTCACTTCACATCCAGTGTGCTTATGAAGTATTATTCAATACTTTGTTAATGCTTTCAGCAGTCAGTAAGTGTATCGCTCTCTCAGCTCTGTTTGACAAGTTTTAACACGATTTCCCCATAAAATCAGTGTGATGAATGCGATAAAAGTCAGCAGATTACGTCTGGACTTGGGCATAGTATAAGTGGTGCATAATCGCATCGCTTTATAGGAATCTTTATCGCTTTATGAGAGTCGTACTGTATGCGTCTCATTAATATCCGGGTGTTATGTTTTAAGCATCATATTCTGGTGTGATTATGGATTGCTGTGTTCTTGTACGCATGAGCACCAGTGAAGATGACCTCGTTTCTCCCTGGAATCTCAGTGGTGAATTCAGACCATGTCGTTCCACATCAGTGACATCAGAGCGCTCATTTGGGGGACGTGGGCTGAATTGATTGATTATCTAACACTGGCCGCTCAGTGGACCTCAAAGTTTCCAAGTTATCCTTTTGGGGAAAGCCCATGCACACTAAAATGGAAGGAACAGATAGAGATATAAACAGTCACAGGGAGACTGTGTGTGATAACACAATTTCAGTTTTCCCAATTTTCTTTTTCCGTTCCACTGAAATGCTGGCATAAGGGTTATTCAATAACAAAATCCTGCCTACTTAGAAGGAAAAACAATCAAATCATAATGCAATTCAATCTTCTCACTGAGGCACAGAACAGAATATTACATCCTCAAGGACTGATTAGAAAACATATTAAATAACAGATAAAGAGTGTGGAAACGACAAGAGCATAAAGAGAAACACAGTGAGGAGGAAGCAGGAGGAACAGGCATCATAGGGGTCTTTGCACCTAGGGGTCAAATCTACTGGACACATAACAACCCAAATTTTATCCTGACTGAAACGTGCAATTATAAAGCAAAAAGGCAATGGAATGTTTTAATGTAATGATAATGCTTATTCACAAAATATTGTACCATATCAGTTGGATGTTATTAGAGATGTTTTTTTTTAAATTCACACTGATATTGATTTTGTACATATATTGAATACACATCAGCCAGTATATTGAATATTTAATTGTGCATACTTTTTTTTTTTACATTTAGATTAGCTTTTCTGTCATAACACTAAAATAAAAAGACTAATAATTTATCCACAGATTAAATGCTAAATGTAATCTTTAGCAAATGTATTGTTTTATTTTTAATTTGTACTTTATGATATCTAAATACAATTTCAAAAATATTTTTATTTTTCATTTTTATTTATTAATTTATGTATTAGTTTATGTATTTACTTATTTATTTTAAAAAAGTATAGTATTTTAAAACCTGTCTTTTATTCCATCAGCCATAACATGATAATAATTATCTGCAATAATTTCAAGTTTTTGTATTTAGGCATTGTACATTATAAAGCCTAAACTTTTGCAAATATTTATTTATTTATTTATTTAAAAAGACAAAATAGTATATCATTTTCATATAGCAGTCATTTATCAGATATCATAACATAATAATTACAGTATCTATAATAATTCAAGATGTTGAATTTAGGCATTGTACATTAGAATGCAAAAATGTATTTATTTTGTTTGTTTTATTTTATAAGACAAAATAGTACATATTTTTAATACCAGTAATTTATTGGATATCATAACATGATTATCTGCAATAATTTTAAGCTTTTAGTTTCCTCTGTGTTAAATCAGTCTTGCTGTTGCATACAACAACAACAACAACAACAACAACAATAATAATAATAATAATAATAATAATAATAATAATAGTATTCAGTCTACTTGAGCTTTTCCTGCACATCTAGACCAGAATTGGACCTGAAGACCAAAAGGTTCAAGAGTTGCAAGCATTTCATTTTGAGTGCTTAAGAGGAGTTAATAACTAATGTTGATTTCTAAAGTAGCTTTACATTTGAAATCGTCCAGAAATTCATTTCATTTTGTAATATAAACTCAACATCAGTTGTATATACTCTCCAAAATAAACAGCAATTATGGAAGCCCAGACTGAAATTCATGCAAGGGAGACAAACTGAATGATGATATGTGGATTTACATAATGTTTATATAACTATGCGGAGCAGAAACATTCACTGTAATGGAAACAGCATTGACTGTGTACTTAATTGTAACTATCTGCAGGGTACTGACAGAAATGATAAGCACCATTAGAATATGAGCTCTCATTATGCTCAGAGGTCATTTCAATCAATAGCTTGTTCTGTGGGCCTGTTTGAACAACACACTGGGAATAAAAATAGAGTGATAAATGGGTTTCAGAGGAAGACAAAGAGAAGAGAAAGAGAGAGATGAGGTAATTTAATCTCTCTTCATGTGAGGGTAAATCTCATCAAACCTGTCAAGAACATGCCCAGGCCACATGTCACCCAAAAAAATCAACCTGAAGAAATAAATGATATTTTGCATAAAGAAAATAAAGATTTTATTATTATTATTATTATTTGCATCAAATTTGCATCTGTAAGCAAAAATCTCAGTGAAAATATTTTTATTATTTCAAATGTAAAGCATTCATACAGAATGATATTATTGATTGAATTATCTATCATTTATGCTGATTCAAATAAAAAAGTGACTTAAAATATTTTATTTATTTCAAAATGCAAAATAGTCCTTAAAAAAAAAACTTACTATGTAATCCTTAGATTTAGGGATGAAAAGTGACCTGGGCATGTTCCTGACATGTTTTATGAGATTCACCTATGAGCTTTTTCATGTAATTATATTATATTATTATATTTTTGTTGTGTGATTTATTTAAAAAATGCACTTTGCTTTTGCTACACGAGACTGCATTTAGCAATATTTTCTGAGCGGCGCTCCTATGCAGTGTTATGAAATGTGGCAATGATTCTTTTTTAAGTGACAAATAAACTAAAACACATGCACCTAGAGGCTTTTAGACACTGTTTACAGGAAAATACAACCCTGGAGAAACCGAACTGATGCTAAAGCAAGACAATATTAACAAATAAGCATCATGCTGTGAAAATATAAGGAAATTTAATCTCATCGTGCTCAAAGATAATAACACCTCTAAATTCACTGGGAATAAAATACGTTGGGTTTATACTCCGTCGACCTGGAATAAGAGTCCAATACGGGTCTAGAGAGCTACTCATTGCCCCGGAGGGAGAGAGGCTAACGGTTAACAGCGGAGATTGCAGGGAAGTAGCTGTGCCGACAGATTTCAATAAAGCTAACAGGAATTCCTTGCAGAGGTTTTTCAAATTAATAGTCCAGTTGAGGAGTCAGGGCAATCATTCTAGTGGAGCTGTCGGAGCGTGGCTGCGGCTCCTGAATAATGAATGTGCAGGGGCAGACAGTGTTTGGACATGGAGCAGAGCTCCGTTAGGCCCCCGTGTTCTGCTCAGCTGTGACCTTGACAAGCTGCCGCCGTTGCAGACAGGTGCAAGTCAGAGCCCAGATGGGACTCCAGCAAAGAAAACATGTAAATGTCATGGAGAGCATCAGAGGACTCTGGGAATATGTGCTATTCGTGAACACAAGTTCATCAGTTTAGTAAATAACCTTTGCTGTGATATATAGCAGTTTCATAAAGACTTTCAACTCACCTCAAAACTTTCATTAAATACCAGTTGAGGAGATTTTTCAATAACTGTCCTCAGTAACTCTAGGCTGATTGTTTACTAAAGGAAAAAGTTTCATTTAGCCAATAAATTAAAGATCAAATCAGTGTGAATCATCAATTAGCAACACACAAATTGACCTCAACTTGAAAAAGTGAACATTGCAGAAGTAAAAAGATTAGCTTTTGATTATACAGCTACAAACTAACAACATAAATAACAATCAAAATAATAATCCTGTAACAGTAACAGCATAATTTATTCATGCTGAAATGTATGCCGGGGCTCTAAGACTCTTTAACAAATCATCAAAATTGCTCAATAGGCAACTACTTTGGGATACATGGTAGGGAATGTGTTTTGTCTGAGTGTTGGTGTGTCTAAGTAATTCACATTTCTTTGGATTCAATAAGCAAGTAAGCTAGACAAATCAAATTTTTTATCCAATCAAATTACTGTGTTTTTACAGTGCACATCATGCCAGATTTAGAAGCAGTCTGTGGAATCATAGCTAGTCTGGAAAGAAGGCATTATGGGGTGTATATACAGTGCAAAATAACTTTGAGTGTGTACACTATTGTTCAAAAGTTTGGGGTAAGTAAAATGTGTTAATGTTTTTAAAAGAAGTCTCTTATACTGACCAAGACTGCATTTATAATCAAAAATACTGTAAAAACAGTAATATTGTGAAATATCATTACAATTTAAAAGAAATGTTTTCTATTTTAATATATTTAAAATATAGTTTATTCCTCTGATGCAAAGCTGAATTTTCAGCATCATTACTCCAGTCTTCAGTGTCACATGATCCATAAGAAATCATTCTAATGTGCTGATTTGCCACTAAAGAAATATTGTTTTATTATTATTATAAATGTTAATTGGTTGTGTTGCTTAACATGTGAAAATAATGATGCATTTTCTCAAGATTCTTTGTTGAACAGAAATTACTTAAAAATACTTACCCAACAAACTTTATGTCTCCAAATACATTGAGATTTTAAAAGGAATACTTGAACCGAAATTAAAATTTGAGACATCATTACTTATCCTCATGTTGTTCCGACCCCATATTTTTTGTCCTCTTGAGAATGAAGAACTTAAGTAGCTTTTTGTCATAATAACTA
>JAUZSZ010000104.1:28617663-28630995 GCA_034780575.1 Labeobarbus marequensis | reverse complement strand
TTGGTCCCCATAACGTGATGAATACCAGTACACACACACACACACACACACACACACACACACACACACACACACACTCACACACACAAAAGGCTTAATTGTGAGAGATAACTTTGCCATTATCTTTTATTTATTTATTTATTTTTATTCCGTGTTGGAAACAAGCTTCCATAAGTTCCATATATCTACAGCTTTGTGATAAAGAAGTGTGCTTAATTGTATTGAATGTGCACTTCAAACCTTAAAAATGTTTTTGAAAAGAGAGACACTTTCATGACTATGTTTCTTAACACACTTAAGTACACTTTTAAAAAGTGCACATTATAATAATGTCAGATTAAAAGATTTACTTTAAAGTGCTTTTTAAATAATTGTTTTAATCATTTTTTGTTGTGCTTTAAAGAAACACTTATTTTGATGTGTTTACTAACATACTAATACTTAATTAGCATTTTAACTGATGTGTTAATTGATAGATAGATAGATACTACATATAAAAACTACATATAAAAATGTACTCAAGTCCTACTCAAGTGGGTCAGAAAAGCACTCCTGAGGTAAACTAATTGTAATTATTATAAATTTAAACTAGAATACATTCTCATTCTATTGTAATTAACATGCAGTAAAGTGTCTGAAAACATTACATTCAGTTCACTTTATTTTAAAGTATATTATCTCTGTAACAAGTACCCTTTCTAAAAGTACTTCTTTACACACTTGAGAGTTTTTGATGAACCCAGTGGGCTCCGGTGTTATTTTGGGGCCAAAACACATATTTTGTGTTTTGTGTTCCTCAGGATTTTGTGCTTTTAAGCCGTCTTTTAATAAAATCTCTGTTAGGGCTGAATGTGTTGTGTGTTACATCCACAGCCTTCTCTCAATATAGCCCTGAGTTTAGAGGAGATTTAACATGTGCTAGAATGTCCAGCGTCTGGAATAACAGCGTTTAGATTGGTACGGAGCCGGAGGGGATCTGTTTACTACAGTTACACCCCAGCAGTACACTTCCTTAAAGCTGCAGCGCACCATTTATCTGTCAATAACGGCACCCAGCAGAAACAGAATGAGAATCTCATCGTGTAATTATCTGTCTGTGATGATGCTGCAGTAGGGCTCTACATGACTCTGTCCACATCACTATGGTTTAATGGACTGTAAAACAGGACTACATAGCATTAAATGAAGTGTTCAATAAGAAGTCAGCTTTGAAATCGAAAAATGAAAAATGAAATAATACAAATGTAGGGAATGAGCCCTTTATTCTCCACACGGTGTGTTCCTCATTTTCTCTTCTTTCATGGAGTTATGTTGCTTATTCTCTCTTTCTGTCTTCTTCTGTCTCTTCATGGCTGTGAAGTACAAGCAGCAGCACACTCTTCTTCACAAAGTGAACGGCGCTGTGATGCTGGTCACTTTCTTCCTCTGTCGAGTTCTTCTCTTCCCCTATCTCTACTACATGTACGGCAGGTACGTCTGCAGATAGTTATTCACTCACCCTCACAAGTTTACAAACCCCTCTACTGTTACGTGTACATAAACCTTTTTGGAGAAAAAATCACGTAGCTCATGGTTTACACTGAAAAATAGCAGTAAATGGGTTTGGATTTATATAATGGGGGAGTAAATAATTACAGAATTAACATTTCTGTGAGAACTAGTACTCTAACTTACAGTCGAAGTCAAAAGGTTACATCCCCTTGAAGAATCTGCAAAATGTTATTTTACCAAAATAAGAGGGATCATACAAAATGCATGTTATTGTTTATTTAGTACTGACCTGAATAAGATATTTCACATAAAATATGTTCACATATAGTCCACAAGAGAAAATAATAGTTGAATTTATAAAAGTGAAAACTTTTTGAATTTGTAGATCAGGGTAAATTTAACTTATTTTGTCTTCTGGAAAACATGTAAGTATCTTCTGTAGCTTCTGAAGGGCAGTACAAAATTAAAGTATGTATATATATTATTTCAGCGAATTTTTATTTATTTTTTTGGTCTTGTTCATTATATTGTCCGCTAATATTTGACAACTAGAAAGTGTCCAGATACTCTGTGTCTATAAAGAGATGTAGTGGTAACCTTATGATTAACCTAATGGCTGCTAATACAAGTTACTGATTCAATCCCAAGAACGAATGACCTAGAAATGGAAGTTACAGTAAGACCAGTTCTTCTCTATTATATGGGTATCATGTACAATAAAAGTTGCCTCAGGGGGGCAGTAATTACTGTCTGTAAGTTGCTTTGGAAGAAAATGGTGAGTAATCAAGATTCACATTTTCACAAAGGATTTAACCACGATATCCCAGCTGCTCTCAAGTGCAGAAACCCAATCACAGTCCTAACATTACAAAATAACACACTGAGAAACCCCAGCAAACCTGTTGTCTTAATATATTTCAGAGCATGAGATGTCAATATAGTTCTAGCTACATTTAAGAAAACTGTATTCCTTAAACAAAAAATGTTGATAATTTGTTACAATTTACTAAGTGATGAAAAATGTCTGAAATGCTTTTATACCCAAACTGCATGTAAAATTAAAGCATGTTGCTGTATTAATGTCTGCATTAGTTAATATACTGTCATAACAGTCTGTATATAATAGTGTAATATACTGTCAGTCTTAGTAAAATAAAAATGCAAACAAAAACTACCCACAATAAATATTTTTTAGTAACTTTACATTCTGTACACACCTGCATACCAAGTGTGTCCGTGAATAATTCAGAATGATTTCCTTGAATAACACGAGTCTACAAGAATGTTTTTTTATTTGTCTATTTGCTTTAAATCACTCAAAGTGAAATTAGATTCAAAGGAATATTTCACCCAAAAACTTACATTTTCTTAAAATGCACTCACCCTCATGCCATTCAAGATGCAAATGAGTTTGTTTCTTCATTGTTACAGATTTGAAGAAATTTAGCATTACATTTTAATGTGAGAGGACAGCAGGGGATGGAACTTTTTCCATGGAAGTGTTATGAATTATAGACCCATATTTTGGTCAGAAGCAACAATTTAAAGTTAAAAATGACTACATACTTAGCGATGGACTTATTACAAATACATAGCTTTTCACTTCACGAGGTGTTAACTGATGGACATGATTATTGTCACAGTCATGATTATTGTGATGCTTTTATAAGCTGTTTGAACTCTCATTCTGACGGCACCCATTCACTGAAGAGGATCAATTGTGGTGTCTCTCCAAGCAAGTACATTTCTCCAAATGTGTTTCTATGAAGAAATCAACTCTACATCTTGGATGGCCTGAAGGACAGTGAATTTTCATTTTTGGGTGAACTTTTTCTTTAAAAGTGTAACTTTACAGGAATTTCTTTGATATTTTGAAATATATTTTAGTATATACATTTTTAATAAAAACTAAAAGGCAGGTTCAACCTCAGTTAGTCATGGCATATGGCTTCATCTGTATTTTCACTTTTGCTGTGGTGATTTGCTGAGTGTAAGGGAGGAATCTTTGCTGTCAGATTCTTTCAACTCCTCAAAGTTCCTCACTACATCCTCGAGGAAATTCACCACAGTCTTCAGATCCTCACTGCTGTCCAACACGGCCTCTTCCAGCTGTCCCTTCAGCCTGGTCAGCGTCTCGTTGAGCACCATCAAACCATCTTCAGGAACTGCATGATCCCCAGCCTCCTCCCCTGCAGCACCATCAACCCCAGCAGCCAAAGTCACACCCTTATCGCTAAGGTAATGAATCAGGAAGCCCTGTAGCACTGGCCTGGATTGGTCACTCAGTGAAGACCTCAGCGCTGGAAGGTCATCAGGCTGGCATACAGACAGAAGGTGCAGGAGAGCACGGCAGAGCTGTGAGCGTAAGCTAGCACAGTAACGATATTCAAGGAAGTCCTCCGTTTCTTCACTGTGTTCAAGGGCCTGGGCTAAAGCTCGCCACACTTCGGCGAACTGGTGAACGTCACCGTACCGATCTCGCGTTGATGGAACAGAAAGTGCAGCAGCGGATTTGATGCGAACTTTGAAGTTCTTGCAGGAAGTGACGACGTAGGACAGGGCAGAGTAAGCTTCTTTAGGCCAGACAGCAGAACCTGCAAGTGAAGTCATATGTGTTAAACTGCGTTCACGCCATGAATTACCGTAATTATGAGATTCCAACTTGTAAAAAGCATTCAAGTCCTTGTAGAACACGTAAGTACAACCCAAACTCTGCTTTTTCTTAAAGCTTTACTTACGTGGCCAAATTAACCCACCTCTAAATCTCTATGATATTCTGATCTCTATGACGACAAACAAGAGCTAAAGTGAACTTTAGTTCTGACTCAAAAGCTTAGCGCCAAACACATCTGAAGCCTTTCAAAGTTTTGATAGCGTGCATCAACACAGGCGTTCAACATGTGCACTAGAAACTTTGCCCAGTGTCTGTACTATTTCTCTTAAGAAATTATGAATTATTTTTTTGTACTCGGTTTTTTTGTTGCACCTATTTCTTAACCCCCTCACTAAAGTGGTCAACACAGGTGTCTATTGCAGTTAGGGTTGTTCCGATTCCGATACTAGTATCGGAAATTCCTCCGATACCACAAACAATTCTGGCATCGGTATCGACGAGTACTTGAACCCATGTACCGATCCGATACCGTTTTATTAAACAATACCTATAGTTATGCGCGCTAGCTTTGCTTAACGCTGCAAATCGGAAATCAATTCTTCTTCGTTGCTCAGAGTGCAAACACAGGAAGCTGTGCTGTGTTGCCACAAGCAACCACTATTTAGAGAAGCGAAGAAGAAATACAAACGTGCTAGCACATTAAATCAATAAATCACTCGCATATGCGACTAAATCTTCTCCCTGGGCGACTAAATGATGTCTAATATTAGCCACTGGCTAATAAATAATCAGATTTTACTCGCCAGTGTGTGAGTTGGAGGCTATGTATAAGTTAAGCACAGATATATTGTCACTCGCCGAACACTCTGATTGAGAGCTTCAGAGTTTCACTCTCCGTCAAGCGATCTATTTTTCAGATCATCTGAATGAATGCGCAGCGCACCTGTATTTGACGTAGAGTAAGCTCTAGTGTGAAGCGCACGACTCGCCGTCGCTTTTTCACACGCAGAGAGAGAGCGAGAGAGTCTTACATGTAGCGCGTCAGTTCTGCATGGTATGTAAACAATATTCTTTGTTGTATTTTCCTGTCAAAATAACGGAGTTCCTTTGGAATTCTTCAGCTTAACTGCAGGGTTCTCTGGTAGTAGGCGGAGCTAATGCGCAAACGACAATCTCATTGGCTGGCGCTCACCTATTATCGTCCCTGTTTTGATCTCAGCAAATCAGTTCGAGCCAATGCAGACAACGTGATTAATATTCATGAATCCAGCAGCTCGTTAATCCTTAGTCCATTTTATATTGTTCTTAGTAGAATTCATAGTATGATTATCTTATCAGCATTATTGATAGTCCCCCCCATTTGTTACCAAGTTTTAATTCTAATTGCTAAAGTTCTATCATTAAATAACTCTTGATTATCATTATATATTTATAATGCTTGACTGACTGATGTTAAGAGTGTAATTTTACTCGCCAGACTCTGTCTCTGGCGAGTAAACAAAAAATATATAATATCTGGAAAATGGCACGTCTTTTTAAATATCAAAAATATATATATACAGTATCTCACAAAAGTGAGTACACCCCTCACATTTCAGCAACAATTTTAGTATATCGAAAACCTGGAATCTGAGGGTGCAAAAAAATCCAAATATTGAGAAAATCGCCTGTAAAGTTGTCCAAATGAAGTTCTTAGCAATGCATATTACAAATCAAAATTTAAGTTTTGATATATTCACAGTAGGAAATTTACAAAATACCTTCATGGAACATGATCTTTACTTAATGTCCTAATGATTTTTGGCATAAAAGAAAAATCAATAATTTTGACCCATACAATGTATTTTTGGCTATTGCTACAAATATACCCCAGCGACTTAAGACTGGTTTTGTGGTCCAGGGTCACATATATGGTGAAACACACCATTAAATAGTTGTATCAATTCTTACAGGGCTAGTAGTACATACAGCTGTATAACCAGATACACACCCAGGTATCGGATCAGTACTCGGTATTGGCCGAAACCCTGAGCCCAGGTATCGGAATCGGTATCGGGAAGGGAAAAAGGGTATCGGAACATCGCTAGTTCAAATGACCGTAGTTACTACATTTTTGGGAAGCAGTCATGACAAGCTAGTCAACAATGCATCACACTGGTAGTTAATCAGCGAGCTCCATCATTGTACAGGAAACTCATCCCAGAATGGTTCCAGGTTTGGGCATTGGCTTTGGCACCAGCATTCTGTTGGTGGAAAAGGGGTCTCTAAGGATTTCATGTCAAGCTAAACACACTGTGAGATAAGAAGGCACTTCCTGAGGTTGTTTCCATGGAAGGATTCTGCTGTCATTTCCCGTGACACAGTTTTACTACCAACATATACGCTAAATCCAACAAATTCCAACAGCATTCAGCACAAGTCATGTTTGAAACAATGTCAGTGTAGACAGTTACCAGTCTATGCTTAAATTGCACAAGGTGATTATGTCTATTTAAGGTATAAACATATACAAAAAAAACAAGCGTCAAATTCTATTGGTTTAGATAGTAAACATTACAAAGCAAATATAGCAAGAATAAAATTGTCAGTTCCATGAATTCGGAATCAAAAGAACATCTAAAATTTTAACTCCCTCTCTGTATCCACCACAATGCAACGTAGATCTTACAGCACTCAATGCAATGCCTGCCAGTTGCTAGGCAACAGGACTACCAAAAGCATGTATTCCAATTTCTAGTCCTGTGGAAAAGCTATTTTTCAACTAAATTTGAGAGAAAAAAAATACAATATGAAATAATGGCCAATAACATTGAACTGGTTCGGTCAAGTTTCCCACAGTGCTGTATTCTGAATGGATATGGTACATGGGAGTACAGAAGAACGACAGAATATGACTAATATTGGGTTGACCCCCAGTGACTTGTTTGAATGAGTGCGGTCAGATGTACACGAGTGACATCAGTGGGCATGGAGAGACAGGCGGCACTCCAGAGACCTTCTTGCGCTCTAAACGGGCATCACACACACTAATGAATTCACATCACATATCGGAGTGAGTTCATGGCCAGAGGGAGGAAAACATGCTAACAGCGCTGGTCCTCCACTAGCCCACTTTCTGCTGTGATCTGGACTACTTCCATTACTGCTGGCCTCAATGCAAAGCCTTTCTCAAAAACCTTAGAATGTGGCTTTATTGGCAAAGAGAAAGAAAAAAATTCTTTTTGAGGCCAGTTAACAATTTGGCCTTTTTTCAGATTATCAGAATCAGTTTGTTTGATTATTAGACATCAGCATTTTTAACAGATTTCCCCCTCCCTATAAATATTATGTAAAATAAGCACAATTTTATTATATTTGTTTAATGTGGACAGACAACTTGCCTGTTACTTGATATCTAACTTGCTGATGACACAGTCTCACAAAAAAAAAATAATATAATTTAAAAAAAAATCAAATAAGCATTAAAGATATATATATATATATATATATATATATAAACATTATGAACATATATTAGAGAAAAAATTATTTTTCCAATAAAATAATGAGAATTTGCAAAAAGGTAAAATGTGCTTATCTACCATGAACATAATGTCAATGCAAAACATCTTTTGATTTTGTGGTGAAATATGACCCAGACATGTTGGTGTTTCTGTGATATTCACCTAAATATGTTTAATATCCCATAATCCCATCCCATAATGATTCTTAAATCACAGATCAATGATTTCTTATTATAGCTCAGCCACAATTACTTTTAAGATTAAAATCACTCTTTAATATCAAAAAGAACTGATAAAATAGCAATACTGCAGAACACAACTGTCAAACCACCATCAGACCCGGTCTACAGATCTAAATATCTGTCAGACGTGCTCTGGACTTCAGGTACGACAGCTGAAGGTGTAAAAGGGGCTTAGTGTGCTGTTTTCAACACACCCACTGACATATCAAACAGAAAGATTCAATTTATCCAGCACTGTCAGGCCACTACCAACTACCCACAATTAGATCTTTGTAGAAACTCACGCTTTCAGAGCTGAGATGTCTGGATTGGATTATCCGCCTTTATAGATGGGTCATTATAAGTGCTTTAAAAGCTGGGTCACGGTGAGGTTCTAGTCGGGACACACAACGTTCACAGGTCTTCTCAATCATGGCTTTGTGCACTTAGCCCTGAATAGACAGTGCCAGTACATAAATGTATAACATGGTATCTTGCTTTATGATCGTAGAGGTGGTAAAACTAGGACATTAGCCATTCTCAACTCACCATTAAAATAATCATTACTAATACGCATTAGATCGACTCGTTTTGGCAGGAGATTCACTAACCCGTGCTAAATCTCATTCAAAATGAGCCAGTGATGCATTATACAGCGTAAACATTGATTTATGGCTGTGTCGCGCGCACGCACGCACTCAATCAGGGCCTGGCCTCATCAACCCCGTGTGTGTATATATGTGTGTGTATGTGTGTTTGAGTGCGCTTACTGCAGTCCTCTGAAACACACATGCACGAAGCGCTTATTCTCACCTTCTTGATGTTGTAGATGCGCGTGAGCATCCCGATGCCGCGGTCGTTGAGGATCGTCAGTTTCTCCGCCAGCTTCTGCTGGCTCGGCTGCAGCGCGCCCCGAGACATGGCTCAAACGACCGTTAAAACGAGCTAAATCACAACCCAACGGATTCCTTGTGTAGTGTTAAAAGGTAAGGTGCCGAAACGAGTAGGTTTTTAGTGTTAAAATCCGCCCATGTTATGGGCTTCAGGCGCGGCGTCGGGGATGTTTTTTTTTTCTAGGTGTTGCCCTGACGGCCAGATCGAGGCTACTTCCGGCAACGACGTCATTGCGTCATGTGACCGGAGCCCTCCGCAGGACCTCCGCCCCCCTCGTGCTGTTGTTGAAAAGATGTGGTTCTTGACTTTATTTTGAAACAAGTGATTTTATTTAGTGAATTTCATTAACATAAGTCGTTTCCCAATAACCTTTTCCATTTAAAGTCTCATAGATTTTTTTTAGATAAGAAATCGACACTATTTTATATGTTAAAGAGTTGAATAGCTAAAGATTAGGAAATGCTCTCATCAGAGATGAAAGAAACAAAGCTTTTCAAACTCTGAATCAACTGGACCAATTGCTCCAGTAGCCCCTCACTGCAGAACATAAGATCCAGGGGGCGTGGTTGGAGCGACATCTAGGGGGTGGAGATTGGTAGGTTTAGGGGTGGAGATGGGTGGGTTTAGGAATCAGGGGGTGGAGATGAGTAGGTTTAGGTACATGGAAGGTGGGAGGAGTTGGATCTAGATCCAATCACGCCCCCTGGATCTTGTGTTCTGCAGTGAGGAACATCTCCGGAACAGTACACCACGATATTTATGAATTAGGCAGCATATAATGTTTATATTATGAACACTTGTGCATCAGCTATGATTTGTAATATTTCTTTGACCATTTTGGTCATTATTTGATCAGAAGGCAAAGAGTTAAGGTGATTTTTTTTTTAAACACAAAATAACCATTATTATATCCGAGATCATGTTGCATAATAATATTTGGTCATGTTTGGATTGGAATATGATATACTATGCAATGAAAATCAAAGCGATTCATTTTTCAGGTCAATTTCGTGCAAAACGTCCTAACATTTGACAGCCCGATCAAAAATCGCGGCTGATATTATGTGAGCACTGCGCATGCGCAGTAATCAGCTCTCGTTTTGACCACGCCCTCGCTCCTGACCGGTAGGCGGCAGTAAAACGCCCGACATTCTACTGAAATCACCACAAAATAATCTACTCCATTCTGTTTTCAAAGTGCCCTAGCCATCTATTATCCTGCATGTACTAAAATTTTACAGTAATGCTCAACAACTATGTCTAAGGCCTCTAAGGTTGTCCTGGGATTATCGATAGTGCTCACTATCAGCACCGTTGCAGGCGTTCATATCAAGCAGAACTGGGACAGGCAGGTAAAAACACTTGCCCTAACGTTACTAGCCATGTGAACACCATGCCTTTATGAGACACAATTATTCAGTATTCATTCTTGTTTACCTGTAGTGTACAATACGCACGCGACAACAAGTAAAGTAAACAAGATGTGCAAGGCAATCGTTTTTACTCTTTTATATAATGCATTAAAGGTTTCTCAATACAAAAACATTTTTATATAGTAACGGTAGTTGTTTTGATATATTGGCTGAAATGTTCTGTTCCTGAAAAATACGTTTCGTTTGAATTCTGAAAGTTTACTGTTGTTGCAGTTTATAAGTGTGTTCAACCTGCTGTTTTATAACAAATGCCATATTTTTTTTGGTATAGTAACTTATAATGTTAATGAGGGGCTATACCATTGGTTATTACTTTAGATATCAGATCTGAGTAGTGCGAAATGTGGAGTATTTATCTGTGACATTCGCAGAGGCTGCGCGAGGGAGTTCTGCGGGATCTGGAGCGCGTGGAGCGGAAGCGGGAGAATCTGCGCGCACTCGAGGAGCAGATCCAGCTGACGAGACAGCTCGTGAACGAGCGCGACAGACGAGAAGCTGAAACAGCGGGACTACATAAACCGACTAGTTAGACTGGTAATTTACAATTGTATAACTATTACTTTTGCTTCTCTAACGACTCTGGTAGTCTTTTGGGTAATAGTTTCCACTGAAATACCGTGGTTATAATCAGTGTTTGGGGTAACGCAAGTTACTTTATAAAGTAACGCATTACTTTTAAACTGACATGAAAATATCTGAGTTACTTTTTCAAATAAGTAATGCAAGTTACTTTGTTTTCCTATTTATTCACTGACATTTCCTTCAGCCTGAGGCTTATTAATTTCACACTTGGTGTGAAAAGGCTTTTACAGTCGCCAAAAATAACTTTAGGGTTTTCTGTTATTAAAAAATAAATAAGCAAGCCCAGCTCAGGTGACAAAAAGTAACACAAAGGTAACGTAATGCATTACTTTCCATAAAAAGTAGCTAATTAACGCAATTAGTTACTTTTTTATGGAGTAACGCAATATTGTAATGCATTACTTTTAAAAGTAACTTTCCCCAATGCTGGATATAATTTCCACAATAGTGAACTGTGGTAACTAATCACCAAAAAAAAAAAAAAAAAGGCACACAAAACATACTTTTGATAATTGCCATTACAATATCATTTACCATGGTTGTCAGTATGAATGCACCTTTAAGATGTCTCAAGGATTTTTATTGGCCCAGATTTTTACTTTCTCTGCAAAAATTTTCACTTCCACAAAATAATGAAGTATTATTGTTTTCCTTGTTTTTAACCCATGCAGTTTTGTATTCTAATTAAGACTGTTATGACACCTACATTTTAGATGGCAGTGAAATTTCACAGTTCTCTATTCCAATATTCTGTATTCCTACTAGCGCAACTAATATAAGGCTCAAACATTTTTAAAGACAAATAAACACTCAGTCATAAAATAAGAACAAATAAACAAATTTATAGCAAATAGCACCAAATGAAACTGAAATAAGACATGAAAGAGAACTCAATCCAGTGTTCACATGCTGTCTGAGAAGTGGCTTTCTGTGTACACAAACAAAAAACCGTTGGTGCATCAGAAATGGCCTACTGTTTTGAGTAAGTACTACATTTGAATTTGACATTACTTCATGACCGTTAAAAAAGTATGTTTTATATAGTATGAATATGGGTAGTATGAGTGAAATTGGTATGTAGTACATCTGCCATGTTGTCTCAGTCACATAACCTACCAGTATCAGTTGCGTTGATTCACTGTCATTCATAAATCCTCTCCCATGGCCTCATAGGAAATTAAAGTTTCCATCGAAAGCGCACTTCAAAATCTCGGCAGAAGTATTTGGTCATCTGGGTATTTTTCACTTACTGTTTTTCAAATACTATGAATTCGGACATGCTTTTTGGCTTACTGTAGAGAAGCATTCGATTTTGGCACAGCATGTCTCTGACAACGCGAATATACCGAATTCAGTTCGCTTTTGCATCTTACTGTGGTTGAATGGTTTAAATGGGCAAGACCTTAAAACGTGCAAATGATAAACTTTCGTAACCGTGCATTTCTGACAACTGTCCTGTTGTCCTTGAATTTAATCGCTTCCTCTTATCTGCTAGATTGAAGAATGGACAGTGGGGACCAGAGGGGTCTCTCAGCACAAGATGAGGAGACTATGTGCACGTCAGCCTCTGAGGGTCTGGAGGAGGGCGAGGTGGAGGGAGAAACTCTGCTCATTGTGGAATCAGAGGACCAGGCGTCTGTGGATCTGTCTCACGACCAGAGCGGAGACTCTCTGAACAGCGACGTCGGGGAGGACGGAGTGGGAAGCTGGAACGAGGACATGCCATTCTACTGTGACAAGTGCCACAAGTGGATCCCAGCTGGTGAGAAGACCAGTGACAGGGGACGGCACGTCTGATACGACCTTATGTGACCAGATTAAGATGTGATGTCCAACTTGTGATGCATTTGTTTACTCAATAAAGACTGATGTGAAAAAGTGCTTAGTCTCAGAGCTGTCTTTCTTTTCTTTCTCCTTATATGGTTCAGCCCAGCTACGTGGAGAGCAGCCAAGCTATCTGAAAGGAGACAACTTTTTCAAGTTCACCTGCTCGGACTGCGCGGAAGACGAGAAGGAGAGTTTTGAGAGGATGAGGCTGACCTGGCAGCAGGTATTTAATCTAAAACAATTAAAATAAATGAAACCATGTTTAGTTGGGCAGACAAAAGCAACTGAAAGAACATTTCAGCATCTGTTCTCAAAGAAAAATTGCCTTTATATACTTAAACAATATTATAATATATTAAAAATATTGAAATAAAGACTCATTACATGTGATTTATTTCTGTATTCCGGTCAAAAATAGTCTCTGATTTCATGCTATAGGTGGTGATGTTGGCCATGTATAACCTGTCTTTGGAGGGCACGGGACGACAAGGTTACTTCAGGTGGAAGGAAGATATTTGTGCGTTTATTAGTCGGCACTGGACCTTCCTGCTTGGTTCTAGGTGAGATTGAGTATCAAAATTGTGAATCAAAAACCTTATATTTAGGGCCCGAGCACCGATGGTGTGAGGACCCTATTGTTTCTGCTCTGTTTATTATTATTATTATTATTATTATTAGGGCCCGAGCACCGATGGTGTGAGGACCCTATTGTTTCTGCTCTGTTTATTATTATTATTATTATTATTAGGGCCCGAGCACCGATGGTG
>JAUZSZ010000104.1:28422938-28432986 GCA_034780575.1 Labeobarbus marequensis | reverse complement strand
GTGCTCCAGTTTGGACCTTCTCCCAAGGGCCTCTGAGGCCAGTCTGCAGGGACACTATAAAGCGAGCTGGAAGAGCGAGTCAGATGCTGGGGTACGTTGAGAAGGTGTGGTGGCGTTCCCCTGCCTGTCTTTAAACCACCTGCTGGAGCAGCATTTAAGAGAGTAGACTGGCCCTGGTGGCCACCAGCATGATCTAATTCATCTTCTTCCATAATGGAATCCACTTCTTCTCGATCACTGCGATTCTCCTCGTTGTAGCGGTACGAGTATGAGGGTTGCGTACAGTGCTTGACCGAACCCTTTCCGAGTTGGATTCGCATGGAGGTGACCACTCGAGCTGGGCTGAGCGGAGATGTTGGGAGGGAGCTAGATCTCCTTAAAGGATTCCTCTCCAAGCTTTCCCTTAGCAAGTTCCTGTCCCTCACCCATACTCGGCCGGGACGTTCCTCGTCCATAGAGGATGACCTCTGATGGGCTGTTTGGAGGGCCATTTGTCTCCTTTGAGTAGCAGAGCGGCATTGCTCAAGGTCCGAAGACTCCGGAAGATCTGGCCCAGAGGATAGATGTAAATCCTCAGGGGAGTCTAGATCTATGGCTAAACCAGGCTGGGATATGTTGCCTTCATGAGCTACATCCAAGATGGAATCTGTTGCAGGATCTACCATTGTACTCAAATCCACTTCTGGACAGTCTGTGGTGGGTTCTTGCGCTGTGGTGAAATTAGATTCAACTACGGAAGCCCTATCAGAGTCAGGAGAAAGGAGCGATCCATTGGTGCTAATGTTGTCAGAGTCTGAATTAGGAATCTGAAGGCTGGTGATCTTGGGGACTTCTCGTTTGGCGCCACTCCAGCCAAATGTGCCTCTGGTGGACTGAGGATGGGCTTCCTCACCCTGCAATCTCTCAAAGTTGGGGTACTCCAATGTGTGTGCTGTGGGTGTGCTGACTTCTCCTGCATGCGATGTCACTGTGGTTTCGCTGTCACAGCTATCTGAGCTTTCTTGTACCTAAGAAAATTCAAGAGAGAAGTTTCACTTCCATTATCCAATGAAGGACTGGTTCTTAGAAACGTTGATGTTGAAAGAGCCCAGCAATTTATTTTTGTCCTCATTTATGTTTTGTAAATTCCCCTATGAACACATATGCCACAATTTTAAATTAAATCGTAATTCATCATTTCAAGAACATTTTCAAGATTTAGAGGGAGATACCAAGATTTCAGAGATTTCAAATGCTGGTTAGACCATGACAACGTCCACTACTTACTATATATTCATATTCCTATGAAAAATGAGATATTCCTATAGAACTTATTGAAGTCAATATTCTCATTTTTTTGTATTACCAGTAGCCCAAAAGCATGTTCATAAATTACTAGACAATATTAATGAGACTGGGAACATCCATTTTTGGCCAAATGTAGTTTAAACCAATAACTATAATAAACATGAAGTGCCGTCTGACATTTTCACCTAAAATGAGCATTTTTATCAGGTTCCTATGTTTAGGTTCAGTAATTTTACTCTAATGGCAAATTTGAGATGGCACAGAGACTTTTGCATCTGAACTCTTCATATGCATTTTATTCTATAGTATCTTTTATAACATAGCTAAATGCAAATTTGGTTTATTTACATTTAATGCAATTTGAGATTTCTGTGGCAAATATTTCCAGAAAAACACACTTGATTACATTTTAATTAAATGGAGGCACTGCTAATTAATTTTATTATTATACATATTATTATACAATTTGTATTTTCCAAAATATAGTTATATAAATAATAATAAATAATAAATTAATTAAATAATGATTAAATATTTTTTTAAAATTTAAAATAAACTAATTTTAAAAATAATAATAATAACAATAATCATTTTCCTATTGTACATCATTTTTTTAAAAAATATATAAACTTTTAAATTATTTTAAGTTTTAATACTTTTTGATATCAGTGCAAGCTAAATTCAAAGAAAGGTTTGTTTTTTTCTTTTTTACTGAGTTCGAGGACAATGACAATCTTTGTATTCATAGGCTGTAGAGAGCCCAGATGGTTATGCCCACACTCACATACCTTCAGGTGATTACCCGAACCGTCTGTGGATGGGTCCTCTGCAAACCCGCTGCTGTCAGACTGCTGGCTGGCAGTCCTTAATAACCTCTCTATAGGGAGACACAACGTGAGCACCCAAACTGACTGATTTCCCAGCAGTCAAAGGCTTCTCAAAATTCAAGCCAGTTATTATAGTTCATGCCACACGTCTTAGTTTTAAGGCTTAGATCTCATTATTTAGGTTCAGTCTGCCACCTATTTTTGTTTTCCTATCACTGTTTCAGTGTAATTCCATAACTTACTTTGAGGAATGTTTGAATACAAATAAAGCTTTGGTAGCACAATGTTGCTTAAGACAGAATGTAGTTATGGCTCAACTATTTTATGTTGTAATCTTCATAATGACACATGCTTTTGATAAAACTTGAAACCGGAACATTCTTCTACATATTTGAATAGCGAACATCTACTGAAGTCCACCACACAAGGGCACACTTGATCCATACTTTATCCAAGTCCCCTTCAGCTCTTTAGGGCTGGGCCATAAGGCAACGTGATAAAACACATCACAGTTATCTCTAGCGTTTAAATAAGACATGTCTTCCTCTGTGCTCTGGGAAAAAGTGTCTGTGTTTTTCTTTATGGAAAGACAACCGGATTTGATCACACGGTCATTGCATTCTCAAGAGGAATGAGTCTGAAAGCATTTTTATCTAAACTCAATAATAAAAAAAAAAACCCAAAAGCCTAAGACAGCAATCCAAATCTCACAGATGTTGTAAACAATACCACAGCAAAACTAACAACAAAACCTGTTGCTAAGCAGTCTCTTTTACATGATATTTGTTTTGAATTCTTCAAAATTGCATATAACCTTTGACTCAGTTTCCTGGTAGCATGACTGATAACCGCAGTCCATCGACACTTACCGCTGCCAGCTTGAAACATGCCACCCAGACCAGGAAGAGCTTCATCCTCATTACTCTGCAACTGCAAAGAAATAGATCATTACCAGTCAGACAGATTACACTTGACATTTGAACATTACACCAGTTTTAGATACTCAAATTATGCAACTCATCGTTAGAAAATGCAGTATGACAGGGGTCAGCATATAAAATAACCTGGGAAAAGTATTGGGTGGTTGGACAAAAAGATAGTCACACCCAAAACTCACACTATTGGTCGAGCCAGTGTTAATATATCATGCCGTGTCGGGATGCTCAAACAAATATAGCTATAAAAGACAAAGTTAGAGTGTAACAAGTGGTTTATTTTCAATTGTCTTTTTAAGGGACAACTCACCCAAAAATTTAAATTCTCATCATTTACTCATCCTCATGTTGGTCCAAATGTATATGACTTACTATCTTCTGCAGAGCGCTAAAAAATACTTTGCGTATGCTGGAGTCCACTGACTTTAATTACATGTACAAAAACAGACATTTATCAAAATATCATCTTTTGTGCTCCACAGAGCACAAGAAAGTCACTCATACAGGTTTGGAATGACATTAGGGTGAGTACAATTAAGTACAAGTAAAATACAATTAATATTTTGATAATTCAATTCGTAATATAATATAATATAATATAATATAATATACATTTTAAGCTGTATAGGGCTTAAAAAAAGACTAATAATATTTTATCAAAACAGTCAAACCATATCACAAATCAGGCTGCAGCTAAAGTGCAGAATATAATATCAGACTCAAAATTTGTTCAAAAAAACCCTTCCACTTTGTTATGTTGACTTTTTAAAAGCAATGATAAAATAGCAGAAAATGATAGGAGGAAACATTTTAACATCGAAAAATGCCATATTTCATCTTTAAATGTAAGTTTTGCAGGCCATGGTGTTGGCCACTGATAATCTTGTGGCAAGCCACTCTTGAGTATCACTGATGAACATTGTCTACTATCAGGATCCAGTATCATTCTTTAACATAATCAAAGGCAAAACCATAATCCCCAGAACATCCTCCAGGCGCTCCATGTTCCCAAACTTATTTTTAGCCTGGAGTGTCATGACCCTCTGCTGTTTTTACAGCAAAAAAACTTTAGGAGAAGCTTGGAGATGATTGTCAGCATGAGAACTGGACAAGGGAAAGCAGGGAGGATTGTTTTGGTAAAGTGGAAGCGAGAGAGAACCGTACCTCCTCCATTTCGAAAGAGTCTCTGGGCTGACTGAGTAGGTGGGCTATGTGCGGGTTGGGCAACAGGTTGGGCGGTTCTTTATCTGGGGTGGAAGTGATGGTCTCCTGGCGCTCAAGTTCCTTGAAGTCACTCTCGTCAGACGCCCGACTGATGCTCACCAGGGCAAGGGAAAGTGGCATGTCTTTATCCACAGCTGTCGTCTCAGTGGAATGGTCACCATTCATTAACGTAGAGTTCTTAGGTTCTGGGACATCTCCGTTGACTGAAGCCTCTGAGATACATTGCTGGGCCTCCTCGGTCACTGTGGCCAGAGATGAATCTTTTTTCCTAAAGCCTTTCTGCTGTAGTTTGTGCTCGGTATCCCGTACGTCAGAGTTTGCGCCTTCTGCGTTGTCAGCATCAGACGCTGAAAGCTGTTTGGCTGCTCCTTCCATGACAGAGGCCAGCAGGTTCTGTTTCGTAATGCTCCGTTTTAGAATCTTGGCTGCATTTAGAGCGGAATTATTCCTTTTTAATGGAGAGGGGGTTTTAATCTCTGTGTCGCCACTGCCGATTCTCTCCATGGGTCTTCCAGACACTTGGGAGTAGATCTCAGAGAAGACGTTTGCCACCGTGGCCAGAACTTCTGTTTGACGGAACCGGCCTACAGAAAAAGAAGGAGAGCTTTAGAACAGACCATTTCCTACATCTAACTTGAAAGCTTTAAATTATTTACTCTACAAAAAAGAGAACAATTAAAGAAATAAAAAACAGAAATAATAGAAAACCCTATAGAAATGGTCAACTTTAAGCAGGGTTTGAAAAAAAATGAAATAAAATAATATTTTAAAACAAAGTAATAAAAAAACATTAATTTCACATTAATATATAAACAATTATAACAATAACCACAATTATTATAATATAATTATATTACATTTATTATATATAATAAACATAATAAATATTATTATATTATTTTATATTTAGTGCTGTCAAACAATTAATCATGATGAATCACATCCAAAATAAAAGTTCATGTTTACATCCATAATATGTGTGTGTGCAGTGTGTATACATATATATGTGTATGTGTATGTGTGTGTGTGTGCGTGTGTGTAGTGTGTGTGTGTATTTTTCTTAAATATATACATGCATGTGTGTGCATTTATATATACATAATAAATATACATAGTACAAAAAATATATATTATGTGAACAAAATCTTTTATTTTGGATGTGATTAATCGCTTGACCGCACTACATATATTATATTATATTATATTATTGCTGTTGTTGTTAATATTTTTTTGATTGCTTCCTCATTTGTAAGTCGCTTTGGATAAAAGGGTCTACTAAATGACAAAATGTAATATTATAATAATTAAAATATAATATATTATAAACCTTATTAATTGTAGGGCTTTAAACAAAGAATAATATATTATTAATAATATAATAATATTATAATTGTTGTATATTTATTTTTATATTTTTCATATTAATGTTCAATAAATAATAGATTGCATATAATATAATTTAATATAATATAATATTCAGAATTGTACAGAGATTCCAACAAATATCTGACAAATAAAATAACTTCTGAAACAGTCGAACCGCTTTGCAAATTAGACTGAATTTACCAGAGGTATCAGCATTCTGAATCGGCTCAGATGATTTATTTGCTCACCTAAACCTCTTGTTGTCGTGTCAGATTCAAAAGGAGTCAAGAACAGTTTCTGTTTAAGGTCCGGTCACATGTACCACTGCTCTGCAAAATTTCGCAAACAAAATCGAATCATTCCAATTGGAATCCTGCGAACTGGAAAATTCCAAAACTTCAGGGCTTCCCGTTGCAAAAACAAGATCCTGCTCAAAACACGGCAACTTTTGTGTGACTTGATGGTCTTTATCAACATCAAGCTCGTCATTTGTTCTGGCAGACATAAAGGGAAAGGATTTGACAATACTGCAGGCATGTAATGGAATGATAACAAGTGATAACAAGCCAGCAATGTGTGTTGCTCAGAAATCAATAGTCTTCATTTATCTCCTGCAATGCAGCCAGGCTGTCTGAGTCAGCGTTCAGGAACGGCTTGCAGGACATGTGCCAGAAAAAGAAAAGAGGAACAGAGAGCGTGGCTTTCTGATTCGAGATCACAGCCCCCACAGACAGGCATTTGGGGAGGAAGCAAGACTTATGTAAGAAAAGTCAACAAGACATGGGAGAACAAATCCACAAAACACCTCACAGTAATGTGAATAAACATTCACACACACTTCTTGGTCAGAATGCCCGCCTAGGGTGTATAAGCATAAACAGTCAGTTAGTCTTAAGTGAATGTAAACAACTGGCAGTAAAAAAAAAAAAAGAGTCTCAAAACATCTGCAGTAGCAACCTAATAGACCTGTTGCGGTTAGTATTAATATTATTTGTTCGGTTACACTTTATTTGAAGGTGCCCTTATTACAGTGTAATTATGCATTTAAGTACTGAGTAATATTAATTAACTATATGTACTTACTATATGGTTAGGGTTTGTCTTAGGGTTACATGTAACGTGTAACTAAAAAAGTGGGTAACACTTTATTTTAAGGTGTCCATAATACAGAGTAATTACCTAGTTAAGTACTTAGTAGTAGCCGTTGTACTTACATGTAAGAAAATGTACTTACCACGTAACTAAGCTATAGAACAGCCTGTACTTACAGTTTGTAATTATGAATTTAATTAAGTCTTAAAATTAAGTGTTACCAAAAAGTGTTACTATTTGTTCTATTGCTCGAAATTTGTTTCCTTGTTGATTATACTATTTATCATTTACTTAAATAATTGCTTTATTGTAATTACTTGTAAATTGTGACTTGTAATTACTAATTACTAATATAATGTATTATGTAATAATTTCTCTAATAACAAATATTTATTTAAAATAATAATTTTACATGAGTGACAAATTGTTTGTTCATATTTTTATTAATATTTTAAGGTAAAGGTAACAATTTTATGAACAAAATAATAAAAATTTAATAACTACCTTCAAAAAGCTATGGACACATATAAATGTATGTATTAGCTTATTAGATTTTATTTTTAGATTTTCTGTTTTCACTTGAATTTTAGCTTTAGCAATTTTGTTGTGTTTTGTCATTTTATTAGTTTTTTTTTGTCATTTTAATCATTTTTATTCATTAGTTTTAGTTTTTCAAGTACTACCTGAGGCTGAAAAGTGCCTGGAAATGAAAATAATAAATGTTACCTTGGACACTAGTTGGAATAACAATAGTTAATTTTTTTTTTCTATTTTATTTCATTTAAGAGTTTTTTTTTTTTCTTTGAAATTATCAAAAAAGATGTTTTATGATTTTAATTTCAGTTAACTTTAACAACATACATATAAATAAAAATACGCAGACAGACAGACAGACAGGATAGGATTATTAATTTATATGATAGTGTGTGGGTTAAACGCAAGCTTTTATGGTTCTTTTCTTGGTTTGGAATGACATAAGAGTGTAAATTATAACTGCCATATTAATGATATTAAAATTGAAATGTTGGCCCAACAGTTCAATGCCAGGATAGTCAAAGTCAGTCGAATGTGCACAAGCTCTTACTAAAGCTAAGCTGCAAAACAATCCTGAAGCCAAAAGCAGTGCACTCACAATCAAACAGGCAAACAAAAACAGGCCTTATTACAGACTTCACACATCCCTACCCTCACCCAGGATCTTCCTGTTCCGCTGCTTTGTCTTGGCTCAGTGAGAATTATGCAAATGTAGGCCAATACACAAGCTGGCACAGAGCTGGCACACAGGCCGAATCCTGATGTGAGCGGATGGCAGAATCAGCTCTGCTGTGCAGCAGCCTGCTTGACACTTTCTCTCTATGTTGCCGTCTGTCTCTCCCTCTCGTTTCTGTGCCCATGGAGGACAATGGCTTCGTTGTGCTCTACTTCTATTGAGTTGAGTCTGTACAGCACTCGTTGATCAGCGAGTGTTGGAAGGCTCGGAGCTCAGTGTTTGCATGAAGATATATGGTTATCGAAAAATGAGCACAAAGCATTCTGCAGTGTGATCTTAAAATAAAACACACTTCTCCTTTAGGCACTACAACTTCCCTCAACTCTTTCTACCTTATGGTTACATTCTTGCATCCAGAAGTTTAAGACTGTCTAGTTCGCAAGTGCTGTTCTCTCCAAGATTACTCTGACTCCACATTAATGAACAATAATGCAATTAAGGATGAAGTGCCGACATGTAGATATATATAATCATTCTATGTCTGACAATAAAAATTCTACACTATTTTATCAAAATGTCTTACAAATAAAAGACTTATTTTAAATGCTATAAGTGATTTTGTATCATTATATTACAATGTACAGTATAAAAACAGTGGTTTTACAATTTCAGATTCGCACTGTTAAATGTTTATGAATTTATATTAGTGGGAAATTCTGTTATAGTAATATTTTAATATTTCAATTTAAAGGTAAAGGGTGCAATTTTCTGCACCACAAGCAACATTTAACAGAAGTGCAATCTGTTTAAGTACATTAAAATAATAAAAATGTCACAACTACCTCAAAAAAGTATTATAATAAAAATATTATTTAAAATTATAACAATAAATGATAGTTATTGTTATTATTTTGAATTAGACTTTATATTTTTAGTTAAAGTCTGAGTAGTTTTGATGTTTTTGTGATTTGTTTTTTAATATCTATGTTGTTATTCATTTTAATTTATTAGTTTAATTTTACTAATACTTGGTACTATATAATACTATAATACTTCATGTTAGTTAAAACATTTTTAATATTTAAATATTTATTAAACTATTAACATTTTTTAAGATGAATTTTAAGCTAACATGCACAATTAAATAATTGATAACAAAAAAATTGTAATACCAGTAATTAATACCCATGAAAAAAAAAAAATACTCAAAACTTATATCATTCATCGCTAAAATTGATTGCATGTCAGAAATATGCATTTAATTAAACACTAATAGACTACAATCAAATAAAATACAATAAAGATTTGTGAAATATTACAAAGATTATGAAAAATGATTTAGAAATATGTAGTAGATCGGTAAATGTGCAAATTTTGCTTTCAAATATGAGCAGGGAGTGAGCAAGGAAATAGAAATCTGGAGTGGAGTTATTGGAGAATGTTTTGCATGTGAGCCGAAAAGGAAAGTAATTTCGAAAGGCAGACAAACTTATTAACCTATTTTGATAAAAGATTTCTATCACAAACATTTTTTATTTGGAATAACATGCACAATGAATCGTGCACAATAAGACTGAGAACACGTATTAAGAAAGTAAACAGTCAATTTTGACTTTGTGTTGACTTAAAAGTTGTCCAGTTGCCTGGCTACAATGTTTTTCTTCGCACCATGGCTAGAGAAACGAAACGAAACCATGATGTAATAATTATTTCTCAAATAAAAAAAATCAGAGGACAAACATAGAAATTGCTAAATGCTACACTCCTGCTTGCAACATTTAATATTTCCTTTCATGCCTCATTTTGACCATGATTTTGAACATGCACAGGCATGGCGGGCTGAAGTACTATCAGATGCCATGGATTGTGTTAACAGCATGGTCTACATACTTGTCAGGGCGTAGTTTGGGTTCTCCAGCTCCATACGATGAATCTGGGCTCCCAGGTAAACTTTGATGTCGATGCCCTTGGCGCTAGAAGAGGAGTTGAAGAAACGAGAAGGGATTTTTGAGGCGATGTCGGGCTCCTCATGCCCAAAGCCGAGGTTGTACAAGATCTCCTCTGGATCCTCCTCATACAGGTCCAGAAGTTCTGACACGCTGCAGGAA
>JAUZSZ010000104.1:28388494-28400485 GCA_034780575.1 Labeobarbus marequensis | reverse complement strand
TGCCATTAAAGCAGACTAACCACTTCAAACCTTGTAAACCAATAGAGTCTTTGACGAATAGCTGGATGTCAGAGCTGTGAGGAAAATCAGTCACCCCCTCAATTCCACTGAATAAACACGCTGTCGCTATCATCCTTCTCAAACCTGTCAACAAAAGCTTGTTTGGCTGAAAACGCCTTGAAAAACTATGACTATTTTTAAAACGCAGCATGCACCCCACACATGCTCTCGTCATGACCTCTTTCTGTTAAACTGAGGACGTCCCAGTTCCCACATCTCATTCCAGATTTGACCGGTTGCTCGTTGTGTCTGTCCCCACGTCCCTAGGCCCCAAACAAAAACAGGACCAGGGCTCCAAGACAAACACGGCACAAACAACAGAACATCAAAGCGCATCCTAAGAAACATCCCCAAATGAATGCATCATGCTTACACAGAGACCTAGTGATTAAGACCATATCCGGTCCATTCAGGATGACTTCACTGGAAACATATATTTAAACATACATATACAAGCCCACAATGTTATAATATTTTATTATGCTTTAAAAAGACAGTGTCATCAGACTAGTTTCCTGATCAATCCTGATCAGTCTCATGAGTACGAAAGCATAGACTTATGCTTCTGAGTTATACATACAATGTATGTGCCACAAGCATCATCAAACAGAATTGTAAAAAAATAAATAATAATTTAACACCATGTCATTGGATGGACAAACTAGTAATTACTAAATATTCTTCAAATGGAAAAAAGTGGTGGAAACACGCTTTTTGAAATGGTTGGCTGGTTGGTTGAAATGATGGTTCCAGAGAGAAAATGCCTAAATGTTGAAATATATTTTATTACACATGGTCAAAAGGCTGAAACATTTTGAAATATAATTGCGTCTAGCAATTTCGCACAGCCATAAATCTCTGTACTATCTATTTGTACCTTTAATAGGAGCTTGATCATTTTTACAGACATCTACAACTAAAACAATATCCTAGTGAGGAAAACACAACTGGTTTTAAGAAAGAATGGCCAGTGACCTGAAAGTAATGTTATCTTGCATCCATGCAGTGATGTCATGAGCTTCAAAGCAGAACAAGATAACCCAGCACACTGCTCTTTTCGAACCACACCTGCAATGTTTTCTTCCCAAGTTAGAAACCCAATATCCAGTTTGCGCCAGTGCCTTGGTGAACTGCCACCCTCAATGACCTTTGGTATTGGCTCCAAACACAAGCCCAAGGCCTAGCCTGTGAAACAACATGGCATTCTGACGAAGTCCTCCATTGTGATATTGTTTTAGAGGCCACAGCATCTATGAAAGAAAAGGTTATTCTGTAGCCCTTCCATAAGTCCCACAGGGGTGAAAAGTGCTGCTGTTGACAATTTTTAGGGCCAAATATAGAGCCCTGTGGTACACCGAAAACAAAACAATCCTATATTGCTCAAGCTCAGTGTTTCTAAGCTGATAATCTCCTATATCTCTACAAAGATCACCAGAAGATCAATGTCTGCATGCAGTGAACCACCAGATTTCTCTCTGAGGAATGCAAAGATGAACAAAGGCGACCTAAGAGACACATGTGTAAGACATGTTTTGCACAAACTGTAAAAAAGAGATTTATTGCACTGTTCATCAATATGCCAATATATATCAATATATCACAAATCTTTATTTACAATAAGGCATTCAGGACCTTTTATAATTTCTTTTTCTTTTTTTTCATTCAGGCATAGCATTTTCTACAGATCAATTAATGGTATGAAAATGGTGCATCACAGACTTTTATAAGATGCAGCACTGGCCAAAAGTGGAGCGAATCAAGTGAGAGAGATTTAAACTGATACCACCGATTCAGTCTCTCTCCCTCGCTTTTGGCCCAATGACAATCGCAATCCAATTATGACACTGTGATGCATCACAATATACTAAATCATGACACATGACGTATGACATGTATAATGAGGTAGTTCCTGATCCCTAAACTTAATTTCTAGGACAAGAACATCACATTGCATAGAGGATGTTTCGGTAGTTGCATAGACTGTTTCTGGTCTTTCACATGCCATGTGAATACCACAACATGTTGATATGGGCACCAGATTGTGTGTCACTTATGCACCTCAGACAGGAAATACGTAAAACAGACCTAAACCTAAAACTGCCTCGCTGCTTTCAGCTAAAAAAAAAAGAGATCAAGCGAGAATGCTTCCAGAACGTCTCTTTGTTATGCAAGTGTTCATCGGAGGGCTAAAGTCTAAAAATCAGTCTCCTCTGAGGATGTGACAAGCTTTTGTTTTGAACACGTGATACAGTGCTTACAGTAATGGCACTTTGGGTAATTCTCCCTCTCTGCTTACATTTGAGTCTTTTTCCACTTGTCTTCTGACAGCGAGTGAGAAAAAGGATTGTGACAATAAATTCAGACACTATCAAACTCAGTGTGTCCTCAAGAACCAGAGCAGCTGGAAGTTTCTCTGACCATATATATAGTATGTATGTATGTTCCTTGCTGATTTTCATTCAAATGTGTTATATGGTTACAAGTTATAGACTACAAATATTTTTTCCTTCATATGTGAATGTATTTTCTTGGATTGAAATATATGAAGGGGCCAAAATATATTTTTAAATTCTTAAAAAAAAAAAAAAACTATATTTAAAAAAATGGCCAAAATATATTATGAAATATATTTATGTAAATATATTTTTGAAAGATATTTCAGCAAATATATTTTTAAGCCATTTTTTTTTTGCATATTTTGAAATATATTTGGAAAAACAAATTGTATATATTTTTTGCTGTATGCAGAAAGTAAAAAAAAAAAAAAAGTTACATTAATTTTTGTAATTTATTTTTCTTCACTATTTTCCTCTATAAATGCACACACTTTCATCACGGTTCTTCTAAAATGTTAGCAGACAAAAGCAAAATCATATCATGCAGTTATTGCATGCGTTACTGCAGCAATCCTCAACTGTTTTTGCTTCAAGTTCCATTATACTTTCGACATCAAGTGGCGACCCAACAAATTACCATAACTGTTTATGATACATAGGTAAATAAAATGAACAGTTTATAAACATTTATTTTACCTTGCATAGTTTTTTACATTTTCATCAAGGAGGTTCTAATAAATTAGGTATCTGCATAATTTGTCTAGTTTCTAAGCAACAGACGGACCAAAATTTTAACGTTAACATCAGAAGCCCAATCATTTTAAGAATGCTATCATAATTATTCCCCTTAAATCAGTGCAGAAAATGTGAGTCCACCAATTCCATCTGGGCCTTCTCGATTTCGGTGTTAGTTTAATGCTAAATATGTTACTCATAAGGAGAGGCAAATAAAACCACTGATTTGTGTTCCCCAGCCTTGCTGCTCACTGATTAATGTTTTTTTTTTTTAATTCAAATGTGTTTTATGGCACACCTTGTATTCCAGACACTGTGTCCTGGAGTTTGGAAGCGAGCAAGAGTACAAAAGAGAAGGGGGTGCCAGGGTAACGCACAAGGTCAATCAAACCATTTCATGGATCTTAATACTTTACAAGTGGCAAAAGCAACAGGACATTCTGTCACAGCTACTCTACCCCCCAAGAAATGAGATGGGGAGATGTGGGACGTGATCTGCGTTTGGAGAGCTGATGGTGTAACCTAATTACAGAATCAAGACAGTGCTTGTAATGCGCTTATTTAAATTATCTTAGACCTTAAACAACATGCCTCAAGGTGTGTGAACCACTACATCATACAACTTATACCAAAAATGAAGCCAAACGATATTGTTTCTTAACAATTCTGGTAACTTAATGATTTGTTTAGTACTTCAACAATAACTGATTGTATCTACTGTACCATTCAAAAGTCTGGGGTCAGTAAGTATTTTTTTTTTTTTTTATTTATTTAATTATTATTTTTTTTTTTTTTAGAATTTTATCCAGAAAGGATGCATTAAACTTATCAAAAGTGACAGTACATAGATTTACGTATAATGTTACAAAAGATTTTTATTTTTATTAAATGTTGTTCTTTTGAACTTTCTGTTCATCAAAGAATTCTGATAAAAAAAAATACATTGCGGTTTCCAACAAAATATTAAGTGGTACAATTATTTTCATTGTTGGTAATAATAAGAAATGTTTTCTTGACCATCAAATGAGCATATTAGAATGATTTCTGAAGGATCATGAGACAAAAAAACTGCCTTGCCATTACAGGAATAAATTAAATTTTAAAATACATCAAAACAGAAAACATTAAATTGTACAAATATTTCACAGTATTTCTATTTTTACTGTATTTTTTGATCAAATAACTGCAGCCTTGGTGTCTCTTGGTGAGACATTTCTTTCAAAAACACTTAAATACTTTACTACACTGAACAAAACAAATAAAAACATGTTTTTTTTTAACTTGTTTAGTTATACTTCATTCTCAAATTATTAATGTTAACAACATCAGCATTGCAAGACTATGAGTATAGTGTGTACTAATGCGTAGATTTCAATTTCTGTACGGTCTAATCTAATTGTCATGCCATTCGAATTTCATATCAAGAAATTCTTCTAACCCAAAAAGCAAATTATGCTCCCTCCTAACTGGTTTTCTTTAAAATACAAATTGTGTGTAATCCCAGGCTATCTGTAATCAGAAGCACATTTAAAACTGGAATATAATTTAATTTCATTCACATGTGTTCCATAAACACATAATCCTTTCTGGGTAACAATGATACATGTAAATATTCCAGCTGCTGTGAGAAAAGGTTATAAACGTTCCGTCACCTGCAGGATCCTCACATTCGATAGCCTAGTAGCCGGGACAACTTTTTTATGTTTACAGACATGACGTGATGACGCAATGCCATCCTCGAATTTCCTATCCATACCACTCAAATTAAAAAACATTATTATAAGCTAACCGTTGTGAATCGGGATAAAGTAAGGAGATAGTTTTGAACACTGGCTGGTTATGTACTTGCTCAAATATTGATTTTGGATCATTTTTAACCAAAAAAAGTTATGGACTGCAGCTTTAATTAAGCTACACTCTGTGAACAATTAACCACTCTAATTTAAGTGTCATAACATTTTAGTACACATAATACCATAATAGTTCTTGGATAATTTTGGGTTGGACATGATGCAAGTAACAACTTGCACCAAATCTGGAAGGGTTTTGACTGATTTGAGTGATTCAAACAAATAACTGACCGGTCTTTTATTGAAATTATTAAAAAGTATCAGCTCATAAGAGTCATTTGTTCGTGATACTTCACTTAGTAAGGAAACCCCAACAGAAAGACAAGAAAAACTCACATCTAAGAAGAAAACACAGTCAAGAAATTACATAACAGAACCAAATTTCAATTCCTAACCCAAATTGTTTCCTTTTAAGAGCTGTATCAGATCTGTAGCACTACAATTGTCCAACTAGAGGCAGAATAGAACCGCGACATACAGAAAAAAACAAATTATACAAGCATGGGCCTCCTCATCGGCTGCCTGTTTGTTAAAGGTCCAGCCACAGAGACACACCATGTACCAGCATTATGATAAAACCGTTTAATCATTAGCCTGAACAAGGTCAGCGGTTCCCAGGGTTTCAATTTGCGCAGTGTGAAACAAACATATGGAGCGCCCAGGGTGTTACCGTTAGCATGCTAGCACAACAGACACTGGGATTCAGTCAGAAACAGGTGAGGCTCCGATTTCATACCTTCCAGTGGAAATCTCCGACTCCCAGCACCTCACAGAGTAAAGCTTAAGTGAGTAATAATAATGTTTTATTTTTTCATTACATTACAAATGCACACACACACACCCTTGTGATGAATAGCACTGACATGGGACCCAGAGGAGGGTTGGCTGGAATCCCAGGAACTAGGCCTCGGCTAAGGATCCGATTATGGAAGAAATATGGAAAGCAATAGGAGGGAGTTGATGAGATAAACCAACGCGAGACCCATCAGACCGCCTCGCTTCTTCAGAACAGCACTGTAAACATCTCAACACATGGTCCTGATGGATTATGAGTGCACCGCTTTTCATTCCAGCTACTCTTAGATGTTCTGCTTAATTCACAACGTGGAATTGCCTACAGCACTGCCTGAAGTACAAGTAGTGAATATTTAATGGCAGCTCCTTCTCATGAATTTCAAGCTTAGAGAGGGAGGAAAAAAAACAAATGTCAAAGCTTAAAATGTCATTACAAACTTTAAATTCTGATTAGAGGAGTCATTTTTAACGTCACTGGAAACTGTAGATAAACACACTTGCGAATGCTACTCTATATTAATTTGTTTGTAGACTATAAACGGTTAGGCTAATAAACTGTATTACTTGGCACTTTTATTATCAAGCGTAACTATTTGGTGTTTCTTAATCACATTAATGGGAATATTTACACATGAATCAAATTCTGTCATCAGCTGTGTCCACGCAAAACTGAGCTCCATTGACTGTCACTGTATGGACAAAAACATGTGTTCCAAACATTTCTTGTACACATTTCAAAGAAGTTAAGTCATACAGGTTTTGAATGACAAGAGGTTGAGTAAATAGTGAGAGAATTTTCATTTTGGAGTACACTATCCCTTTAATGTAGTCACATTTAAAAGCAATAAGCTATACTCTGATTTTCCCACAGTAAAGGAGGTATAACGTGCTCTGTTTTGCTATAGTAAGCACTACCCTAGGGGCTAAAAGCTTTTGAGACCATGTAAACTAGTTCTCACTTTCCTGAAATGTCTCACCTGTCAGGATCACTGTCATCTAAACGTAGAAAACTGTGAGTGATGTGTCTCAGGCTAGCTCTGAAGACATATATACAGCATATACTACTAAAAGTTAATATGATTAACATTCGGCAGATAAACCAACGCTTAAATGTTTGGGGTAGGTAAGAGTTTATTTTGTAACGCTTTACTTAGAGCCTTTATGTATACTGCATTATAAAAGGAGTTTCAGTGCACTAATTATGCCTTGTACAGTGCATTATGAGGTGCATTACAATCTCATGAATAGGCCTAATTGTAATCACAGTTAATACTTCATGACACTTATCAATTCATTGTTACGCTATGCATTTTTAATTTGGTTATAATTATTTATGACAAGACGTAATGTATTATATAACACACTATGAATAATTATAATGCATTATACCCTTTAATAACCCTTTATAATGCATTATACAAAAAGGCTGTAAGTAAAGTGTTACCTTTTTTATGTTGATAAAAGAATTCTCTTATAATCATCAAATCTACATTTAATTGATCAAAAATACAGTAAAAACAGTGGTATCGCAAAATAATAGTACAATTTGAAATAACTGTTTTCTATATTAATATATTTTTAAACGTTTTTCCTTTGATGGACAGCTACATTTTCAGCATCATTACTCCAGTCTTCAGTGTCACATGACCCTTCAGAAATCATTCTAATATGCTGATTTGGTGCTTAAGAAACATTTTTGATTATTATTATTGAAAACAGTTGCACAGCCTAATATTTTTGTGGAAACAGTGAGACTTTTTTTCAGGGTCTTTAAATGAATAGAAAGTTCAAAGAAATATAATTTAGTTGAAACAGAAATCTTTTAGAACATTATAAATGTATTAACTGTCACTTTTAATCAATTAAATGCATCCTTGCTGAATAAAGATACAATTTGATTTTACTAAGTGTGCACTAATACTTTTGTATTGTAGCCTATATGCAACATTCACATATGAATAGCAAAATTAACCAAAAATATTGGCACACTCATGGATGTATCGTGTTTTTTTTGTTGTTGTTTTGCTTTCAAGAATGAGAATATCACTCCTTCTACATTTGACTAGAATTAGCAAGTAGCAAATCATGACTTCTGACCTATTGGCCATTAAACAAAAAACTTGTCAAAACTTCAATTTAAATGCATCCATAAAGAAAAGAATTCTGTGTCGTAGTCAATCCATTTGAGTTTATGAAGTATTTACTAAACCCTCATCTTACTAACAATTATTGAGTGAGAGATGTAAACTGTACTACACAACAGTGTCATTTCCCTCACGTCTCTTTGAAGCCTTTCTCTTGAGGTTTCAATAAGCTGGGTCTGTTTCAGGCCCTTAGCTGAAACCATTTCCTGTGGACAAAGCCCCCAACAGCATTCATATTAGTGACATATTACCTTTTCTGGTTTGTTTTTATGCACAGAGCAGAAAAACAAGCCATTTAGGACTCGCTTCTCCTGCATTATGCTATTTGTAAGATACCTCTTTTCCGTGAAGCAAAGCATGAGACAGACGGCTACTAAAATGCACCCGAAAACTTTCTAAGCTGCTTTGGTCTGTGTTACAGACTTACTTCTTCATCACGTAACATTAACATAGCATCAGCAGTCAGGGCATAACAACAGTTTTGCATGTCTAATATGGGAATATTACAACTGATGGCTTAGAAAATTGCTCCTTGGATCTGAAACAGCAGGCATTAAGCCAAAGTAATCTAGATGGCATCTAGACCTGGGAAGGAAATGCAATATATAGTTGCAGTGACTGTCTCAAAAGCTTCAATGGAAATGCTTTGCTTTAATATAATCTAACTTCCCATTGTAAATAACAGTACTTTGCTAAGGAAACAGAGCCGCACCTTTTGTTTACTTAGCGTGACACATTTTCCACGAAAAGCAACTCGAGACCTGTTAACACAAAAACTTGGCTTACTTTTCCAACCACTAATGCTGATAGTTCACTCAAATGGAAATTTTACTGATTGCAGTGCGGCAAATTTGAATAGCACAACCACACATGTGATTTCAGAGCTCTTCCAATCAATGACAGCTTAAATTTCAGTCTATCCCTATATTTGTATATCTACAGTGGTGAGTAAATTATTATTATTTTATTATTTTTTTTGGAACTTTTTGGATGAACTTTTCCTTTAAGAATGTGTTTACATGGTCTCTCCCTGTGGCAGGAATGCAGTAAATCATGCGACAACGCGGATTCACCCGTGTTATCTCTGCAAATAAATACACACCAGTATCTCTCGTTTGCTCAAACACACTCTCTTTTACACATACACACACATATGTCAGCTGTGTTTACACCTGACCAATGTTATCTGAAGACACCCAGAAGACAGCACTCCTGCTTTTATGTTTGCATAGAACAGAGCTGCCCTACATTCAATATTCACATAAAACTGTGGAAAAGTCACGAACACGAAAGAGTGGAATGAACTTCTAAGGAGACTTGAGAGCCACTAGACTAAACTAGGAAATCCTGACAATGGCAAAGAGCACTGAAGCTTCAGATACAAAAAAAGAAAAAAATCAAACTGCTGTCAGTGAATAACTAGTGGTGCTTGAATGAGTATCTTAAATAAGTAAAAAAATAAAATAAAATAAAAAGATAAACCATTCAAGGTTTTGGGGTCAGTAAAAATGTATGTTTTTGAAATAATTCTTTGTCCACCAAGGCTGTGTTTATTTGTCAAAAAATACAGTAAAAATTGTAATATTGTGAAATATTAATACAATTTAAAATAACTGTTTTCTGTTTTAATATATTTTAAAATTTAATCTATTCCTGTTATGACAAAGCTGAATTTTCAGCATCATTACTTCAGTGTTTCTTCAGAAATCATTCTAATATTCTGAGTTTCTGCTAACATTTCTTATTATTATCAATGTTGAAAACAGTTGTGCTGTGTTATATTTTTGTGAAAACCATAATACATTTTTTTTCAGGATGCTTTGATGAATAGAAAGCTCAAAAAGAACAGCATTTATTTGGAATAAAAATTGTGTGTAACATTATAAACATTTTTACCATCACTTCTGGTTAATTTAATGCATCACTGCTGAATAAATGTACAGACCCCAAACTTTTGAACAGTAATTTACATAAAATAATTAATAGTAACTGATAGGAAGCACCAACTAACAAGGCATAAACTCATAACAATAAATAACTGATCAAAATAATTAATGATCAAGTGCTTTAGTTGTCTTACTTAATTAACATAACTGACGGATATATGTTTAGTGTACATATATATATATATTATGTATATATAAATTCAAACACATGCTTGTATATATTTAAGAAAAATATGTTATGTTTATATATTAAATATATAATATAAAATATAAGAATATTAATATATAAATGTATAAACGTAAATATCTAATAAATATACACAGTACACATACATACACAATGTAAACAAAAACTCTTATTTTGGACGCGATTAATCGTTTGACAGCACTAGTATTTTACAAACTTATTTTTAAGAAAGCACAAAGCACAAAGAAAGTTTAAGAAAGCACAAAGCATCAAATGAAATACATTTTCCAGAAGAAAAAAAAAAAAAAAAAGTAATCTGGGATGGTCAACATAACGTAACTCAAGCATAAAGCCTATTAAAACACTTCAGGTGAGAGCTTTGGGTGGCCCTAAGGGAGTTCATACTTAGCCTGATCAAGAATGCAATAAGAGAGATATCATCATCTTTGAAAAGCATGTCATTGTCATTCCTATAAACATCACAAAAGCTCAAGCAAATCAAGAGTGCCTGATGAAGCTATAAACTCTACTGTTGGTCGCTTTCCAAACATAAGCGGGCAGGAGGGTGAAGCAGGTGACACGGACACCACTATCATATCAGTGATCATCAGGGTCTACCACAGGAGGCATTCAAGAAAAGAAAAAGGGGAAAAAATAATTGCAACGTCATCTGATTAGTTTCAAAACCGTTCTCCCGAACCTAAAAGCCCATTCATTACCGCGCAAAAGTTTCCTTCACTTTGGTTTTCCAAAATATGATTACTAATGTACTGTTTCATTCACACGCGCATGCAAAACAACTCCATTAGGCTCTGTAAATACACTTTAGAAATGAACGCGAGCGTGCTGATACGCCATATTACGCATTAAACTAGCAAGAGCACTTAAATGTCTGTATTTCAGTGAGCATCTGCGCGTCAAACTACTTCAATCCAGCAGCAAATACAGCAGAGCGCGCAAGATTAAACATAAACACGAGAGAAAGCAACTGTACCAGCCATAAAATAGCAGAAAAACACATCTTACCATCTCAACGGGACGTGATGATGATCGCACGCTGATAGTTAGAAAGTATCTAGTGCACTGAATCATCTGCCAAAACTATTCCAAAACTTCAAGTACAATGCTTCCGCTTCCGGAAAAAAGGGTGAAAAGTAACAACATGGGCGAGACGGCGCCCAAAAATATGCCTGGCCTGAAACCTGCTGGAAGAAGATATGCAGTGCACCATTCCTACCTGATCCATAACTGAGCTGTCACACACTTGACATTTGCAATGTGAAGTCTGCGTAGTACACTGGAAAGAAGAAGAAAGAAAAAAAAAACCAAGAAAAAAGATTATTTTCACTCAGAAAGTACTAGCAAATTTCACAATTTATTACAAAAAAAAAAAAAAACAGCAGACAATACAGTCAGTTGAACGTGAAATCTTGTAAAACATACTCTAATGATCTTTGTTTTATTTATATTATTTAGACTACTATTTAAACTATTACTTAGACAACACTACAGATAGGCAGACAGACAGCACATCTTTGTTGACGTACTGTAAACACTGTGTTTAATTTTTTTTCTGAGCAAAAATAATGATTATCATTCATTTTTACCATGATTTACAGATGTTTTACTCATTTGTCAACAAGACGTTTTTAATACATTTGAATTAAAATGTAATCAATTTAGTATTGTCTCTATTTCTTTATATATTTTAGTGAGTACAGGTCAGAATAAGTATGTTGTTTCATTATTGCATAAACACATGTTATGCTGAATGACAATGGAACATTATTTGCATTATCTGATTTACCTGAATATAGTATGCTTTCTTTGTAGTCACTTTCACATTCATATCATATGTATGCCTACTATCTATCTATCTATCTATCTATCTATCTATCTATCTATCTATCTATCTATCTATCTATCTATCTATCTATC
>JAUZSZ010000104.1:28268427-28280769 GCA_034780575.1 Labeobarbus marequensis | reverse complement strand
TGAAGATTGAATGTGAAATTATTGCAATATAAAAGTATATTTAAAAACTTTAATGTTAGGTGGAATTAATCGCGATTAATTTTAGAAAAATGTGCGATTAATTAGTTAATTTTTTTTAATCGATTGACAGCACTAATATATATATATATATATATATATATATATACACACATATGCATGAAAATGCAACAGTGTCACTAGAACCTAAAAATGCAATTGTTCTTTTAAATATAGCTGAAATAAAATAAAATATAAATATTACATGAAAAATATAAGAAAATGAGAAATTATGCCTTGGCAACTATCTCAGAATAAGTACTAAAAAGACCCAAACTAAAATAAAAATACAGATAAATAACTAAAATTAAAATGAAATAAGCTAATTCAAAATATTAATAAATATTACTATACTAATACTGTATAATAACAGTATCAGTGTCAGTTGATAACAAGTGTGTCACAGTAACACATCAGGTTATACCTTTAAATATGAAAAAAAATCAATAAAAAAATACACAGTACCACTACTGTTCTGCCTTTCCCATAAAATGTACAGTAATTTGTTTAGAAGTAAAGCAATAATCAATCATGTGTTAGTGTTAAAAGTAACCCAAACACAGGTAGTAAACATGAACAGAGTATCGCACCTTCATGAAGGCCTGGTGGGTCGCACAAGTGAGCTGCTCATGCTTGGCCTTCACTCTGCCTGCTGTAACATTGGATGTGCCATTTCCAATGAAATAAAATCGGGAAGGGAAGCCGTCTTTGTGGTACACATCAGCTGTTATGTTGTACTTCAGCTCTGCAGAGGAAAAAGTATGGCATTCAGAGACAAAGTTACAGTTAGGCAAAGACAACTTGTTAAATCTTCAAAACAATTCAGAATCTCATCTTAAGGTGAAACACTAAGGGTTTTTGATGGAACGAAAGTGGAAGTGTAAGATGCTGAAAAAAAATTGTTCATGCAAAACTAAATTAAATAGTATATATTCTTAAATGCATAAAATATAATGGTGTGCTCGGATTCTACATACAAAAACTATTCATTACACTTATTAAAACATTTGAGCATTGAGGTCACAGATTTAGCAGATAAAAAAAAGATAAAAGAAAAAAAAATGCAAATTGAAAAAAAAAAGGTCATATTAAATAACACCTATTTTGGATAATCAAGTGAATTAAATACTTGACAAATGAAAAGTACTTTATCTCATTTGATTATTTTCTCTTTAATGAAAGCAAATCAAGAGGTTATTCATAACAAAAAAATGAAGAAGTGGCATCAGGGCAACTAATAATATAAAATGGAAAATTTTTGATTCTGAATTCTGATTGGATGAGCTACAGTCAAAGCCCGCTCTTTATTATCTCACTTTTAAATAACACACGCAGCAGTCCTGTAAACTGACATACAGACATTTCAATCTACTGTTGTATAAACGCTATAGCAAAATCTCTGGGTGGCAGATTTCTGCCTTCGCTACTTCATATCAGTTTCAAGATTATGAGTATTTGTCATCAAGCACGGCTCTGTTGTTAACTATTTGGTCAGAGAGAGTGTTGATCTGTCAGTGAAGGCAGGCCTTGACACACACCCTGAGCCCTCCAACCGCCACAACAAAAGAGGGGATGTGGGGCCGAGATAAAGAGCTGGGAAAGATGTCTGAAACACAGCGAACTGCCACTGCCTTCAGCACATGCTGATAAGACGAGCCAACACACAGCCTCTCGCAAACAAAGAGCTTGAGCCCAAAACGTTCATCCTTGAATGCTGTGTACTCAACTCGCATGTGGGGAGCTCAAAATATCAGAGGTCACTTCACATCGAATCTGAAAAAGTCAGATAGCACTGCAGGAAGTTGCAAAGTGGTATTGTATCACTATAGGGTTTTATTGCACAAATACTGTTGATTTGGAGGGACAGAAGTTAAAAGTAACACATTTTTTAACATAAGATTAAATCCCATGGGTATTACGGTCTTACCTATGTTTCCTGGGATTTGTTTTCCTCCAACCCTAAAGCACACTTCAACATTGACACACACAGCAGGAAGACCGTGTTCAGTGCACTGGGCTATGGACCGGTTCAAGCTCTCAGGCAACAACATGACCGCATCCACCTTCACTACTGGACGCGTCCTGAAACAATCAAAGTTGTTGGGATGGTCGTCAGGTCAAAAAATTAACAGGAGAGGCCAGGGCTATCCAGATAATTTGTCACATATTGTGATATTGTTTTTTTTTTTTTTTTGTCATTGCATTTTTTAAAAAAGAACTTTACCTTTTCAATTTAATGTGTTTCATTTTTTTGTTTTTGATCAAATTTAGTTGACCAATTTAGCCTAAATAGGTTTTTAATGGCAGGTTCCCATTACAACAGCTTATCCCAAACAACAACATCCCATACCTTCTGAAGTGGCGTTTTCCAGTTCAAAACAGTGAAATTTATTTTTTTTTTAAATAAAATAATGTTTATACAGACTTTAACAACACAATCTCTGTGAATAATATTCATTAGGATTAAAAAAAAGTGACAACCAGCCCCAGTCTCCATTAGAGCTAGGTCTGCTATGGAATACACTACAGAATATGTAGATTTTTTGCATTTTCCATGCATATTTTAGAAGATAATTTTCAGAATTCTATAGAATGTATTTGAATGTGCTAAATGGAGTTCTGTGGTCTTATTGGAAACTGAAAACATGAAATTAGCTTAAGTAAACTTTAGGAGTGGAAGATGTATAGAATTTTATGAATGAAGGGCATTCAAATTCAGTTATGTGGGAACAAATTCCTATAGACAATACCAAATCTTAAAAGTTACCAAAGCAAATGTGTCTGGGAAAAAAAAAAATCATCTGCTGTTTTTACCTGAATACCACAGCTGAGTCTGACAGGAAAGCTCCCACTGCAACATCTGGGTGAGAACATAAAATTAACATAAAACACACCTGACTTGGTTATTCTTTCACACATTCCTAACTCACCAGTGCACTAATATTCTATAAAATATTAAACATTTCTATAAGCAAGGTCTCAGTCACTGAAAACAACTGCCATACTACATTTAACTCAGGGAGTGGCATCTAGCTATAAATAAATGGGGTTATTTTGCGTGTTAAATGTCTTCCGGCACTTAAAGAGGTCATGAACTGAGAAACCAAAATTCCTGTGATCTTCTGGCATATAAGAGGTCATTGTACTACAAAAACATCTTGTAAAGTTCAGAACTCAAAACTTTCTAGTTAGTCTAAAAACAGCTTATATTGAAGCCAGTCTGCCAAAACGACAGGTTATGGAATGTGCCACTTTATGACGTAATAGTGTGGCTAAACACCGCCTCCACAGAAGAAGATCAACACCTGCTTCTACAGCACTGCCTGTTTAGCCCCGCCCACCGATGCACACATACAGTGTAAATAACAAGAGAGGCGAACACAGGTCTACGCAAAAATCAAACGATAAATATCACTCCGAAGAATGGGTTAACTTTATTTTTAATGACGTTCCAGACCGCATCAGTAAGAACTCGGTCCTTTCTTCACTTCATTTTACCTCGGATTTACAAACAAGGCACAATTCGACATGGGATTTTCAGAAAGACTGAAACTAAAAGACAATACTCTGCTGAATATATTAGATCCGACAGTAACGCTGCAACACAAGTGTGAGTAAATGTTTTCATTATGTGATCACTACTGCTTTGTCTCTTCTTACAGATCGTTTTATGTGTATTGAGCTATTTATGCGTTTTTAACCTAAATCACAGCAGCGGCCATCTATGAAAGATGTAGGCTGTCAAACATACACAACTATTTGCCAATCATAGCGGTAGCCTTTTACTTCCGAGTCTACAATCTGCCACTCCTATTCAAACAGAGCGTTCTGATGAGAGGGGGCAAAACAGGACAGAAAATAGCCTATTACTTCTAAATTATGATGCTTTTCGATGGATCTTGATAACATTATAAGAAGACCTCAGAGAACAGTACAAAATAATAAAAAAGGCAGTTCATGACCCCTTTAAATCAAATAATGAACCAGAAAGTAGGTTGGCAGTTTGTTCTTCATAATGAAATAGAAGCTCAAGTTAAGCACATTGTATTGTGGGATACAGTATTCCACACACTGTGCTCTAATTGCATAGTACACACTTGAGAAATAGTAGTAGGTAATCAAGGTATTTTGTTCATACAGAAGATTTGCATACTGTCCACAGTATACATACTACTACTTTCTTTCAAAATAAACAGTATGTAGTACTTGTACATTATGGTACTTTGCCTTCAAAAAGTGTAATATTTCAAGACAGGAAACAGAGTCTGAGAACAAGAAGTTCTGACACATCTGGAAAAAAAGAAAAAACTGAGCCAGCTTAATTTTGAGTCTCTTTTTGATTTGTGATACATATTCAGGAAGTACATCACAGCTGACCCCCACAGCATATTTGATAAAAAAAAATGCTGATCTGAGAACATGTCACACCATGTCATTTCCTTTAAAGAGGTGTTATAACATGGCCATGTACACACACTAGCATGCCGCGCTTCATTTGTGCGTGCAGAGTTTGGTTGTTTATGGAAGAAGAAACCACAAGATTTGAATGTTTTTGAAGAAGTCTCTTATACTCAAAGCAACAGTAAAAACAGTTATATTGTGAAATATTATTACAGTTTAAAATAACAGTTTTCTCTTTTAATATATTTTAAAATGTAATTCATTCCTGTGATGCAAAGCTGAATTTTCAGCAGCCATTACTCCAGTCTTCAGTGTCACAGGATACTTCAGAAATCAGTCTAATATTCCTAATGTTAAAAAGAGTTTAATATTTCAATATACAGTGCTGGTTAATATTTTTGTTAAAATAAACATTTATTTAAAATAAAACTTTTGTAACATTATACATGTTTTTCTGTCAATTTTAAAAAAAAGCATACTTTCTGAATAAAAGCATTAATTTCATTAAAAACAATCTTACTGACCCCAAACTTTTGAATGCAGTGTAGGTTGAACATGCTTCCTATTCACAGAGGAAACATATGCTATTCATGTTTCTGTGTTAAAAGCGTTACCTGGGAAATTGTTGCTATCAATATCAACTCCTCCAGACACTGATTGGCCAAACATCCTGAAGTTATCGCCCAACAAAGAGCCTGTTATTCTCTGCATTGAAGAAAGCACAAAGACAGCATTCAGAAGATATTTAGATTCAGAATTTGACATTAAATGCCACTGGAGTCGTACTGTACTCCAAGAGACATGCAAATGATCTTATTTATGGACATTCTTACATCTATTCCAAGAAATCGCATGTTAATATAATACTTAAATGGGAAGAAGGTAAACTGATTTGGCAATCTATAATAGAAAGCTAGTGACGATGTCCTATAAAAGGATATAAAGGGAAAGACTGGTCAAATGAGTATAAAGTAAACATTGTTTTTTGGCAAATTTAGATGTCCTTGTTCTCTGGAATACTTGATTTAGACTGTCAGTGACAGTTTGTTTTGCAATAATGACCAGATGAATACATATTATAGCTTTTTTTTTTCAATTTGCAGACACTTTTATTGAGTGAATTACATTCAGGGTCTACATTTGATTAGTTTGTGTTACATGGGAATCAAACCCATGACCTTTGACATTGCTAGCATGCTGTGCGCTACAATTACTGAAAAAGCACAGTACTGTCACAAGGCCACAAGAGCTGCTACTAATCACTACAAACATCCTGTATGTCATCATTTTGGCCTGGAGTTAATATAATTAAATGAAGTTCTTCCTAAACATTCATTTTTTATAACTGGATTTGCATGATTTGGATTTGTCCTAGACGCTGCTTGAAACTATACATGGAGAGAGAGGGATTTCAGGAAATTGCTGTAATTAGACTGGACGCTTAGTACTCCAGTGTGGAAGAGAGAACAAGAAAGACTCAAAACAATAGGGCAGTTCACACAGGATGGGGAGGACTGCTCAGGTCTGACCTTTCCCGCCTCCCTTTCATTCTTCCCTGCCTGTAATATCAGCGTAAACAGCAGCTGGGGAACATACTTGAGAGAAACTCCGTGCAATAACACTTCTCCTCCCATTGTAGATATATATAGCACCACGCAGATCGTCCTCCTGAGGGGCTCCGACGGCCACATCTGAAACACAGGCATTGTTGCGTTAGCTTTGTTCCAAAGCCTAGTGTTTGGTCTAATTAGATGGTTGCAAAATGCAGGCAGCACAGACATGCAACCCTCTAAGCTATACCATTGAAACGTTTGGGGTCTGTAAGATTTTTTAAAATGTTTTTGGAAGAATCTCACCAAGGCTGCATTTACTGGATAAAAAATACAATACAAAAAGCAATACTGAGAAATATCTAGTCTTCAGTGTCACATGATCCTTTAGAAATAATTCTAATATGCTGATTTGGTGCTTAAGAATTATTAAGAAAAAATTTAGAAAATTATTAAGAAAAATATTATAAATGTTGAATATTTTGGTGGAAAGGGTAAAACATTTGTTTCAGGATTCTTATTTAAAAACAGCACTTATTTGAAATCTTTTGAATGTCTTTACTGTCACTTTTGATCAATTTAATCCATCCTTGCTTAATACAAATATTAATTTCTTTAAAACAAATCACTATCCCCAAACTTTTGAATGGTACTGTACATTATTTTTGGTCATTTTATTATTTTGGTCAAATGGTCAAATTCTAGCACTGCATATACTGTATTATATAATATACATATGATATATATTATTCATAAAAAGGTATTCCCATAAAGCAACGCAAGCCCAGTGAAAACATTCATTCCAGAGAAATCATTACAAATATACATAAAACGCATGAAATACTGACAAGAACTGATAAATTGTTATGTCCAATAGTTTGTGTGCTAGATATTTTTAGGTTTATTAGAATATATGATTTCTCAGGAGGCAGCTGTCTATGTAGGTAATAGGCAGCTCACTAGGTTTCATACCAGAGCAAATTCTAATCATGAAAACATTTCTATAATAATTTTGGTTTGAAAACAAATCATTTATGCTGATGCACTGAAACTAGTCAGTAACAATGTGGCAATAAGCTGTAAGTTTAAGTATGTGTGAGTGGGCGTTTCACTCTTTTTACAGCTGTTATACTGTGGTCCATTATAGTAGATGTGTTATTGTTCCTTCTAACCTCTGTCTGTAAACCACACCCACAGCTCTACCAAGAATTACCACGATCATCTCCAAATCTGATTCAGAGATTAACCACTATCTAGCCATGAAACCACACTAATGTGAACATGGGGTTTCTATGACAGAAGACTTCAAATTTAAAAAAGAAACAAAACGAGGAAGTGAAACATTGAGGGTTACCATCAAACCTCGCTTGAGGTAAAAAACAAACAAACAAACAAACAAACCCGTATGAGTACCTTTTTTAAAATACACCAAAACATGATACAGTACAAATTTTGGCTAATCAAATAAAGCAGTTTAGATTGAGAAACCTACAAAACTGATCCGTACTAAAACAATGATGTGTCAGACATACAGTACTGTACCTGGATATCCATCATCGTCAATATCACCAAGGTTCATGATGGTTTCTCCAAAACGTGCTGCATAGGAGTCACTCCCAACTAACTCAAAGTCTGCTTCTTTCAATTTAGCCTGAGAAAGAGAGACAGTGATACTGAGGATACTTTCATGAGAAGCATGATGTTAATTGTTAGAAGCAGATACACAATTGACCACAGTTGATCAAACTGTTTTTGTACTTCAACTGTGACCAGAAAATGTGCAAACTATTGTTTGAGGTATCATAAAACAACACAGTAAATGGTGACAGCCAAGCAGTCATATGTGAAGTGTTCAAAGCATGGTGATTTTTGGAGTAGGTGGTTAATTTTTGACATTATGGGAAAAGGAAACCTGTTCTATTGATATGGCCTTGGTGATCACGACCAAAGCCAGTATACATACTTCTACACTGAACAAACACAATAAGATAAGACAGCTCTAAATATGTAGATGTGTCATTTCATCAAATGCATTACAATGGAACTAGTACGATTCTAAAATTACCAATATAGTTAGGAATAAATAGGTGAATCTCATCAAACCCATCAAGAACACATACTGGTGATATTCCAGCCAAAAAGCTTTATGATTTAAAAAAATGAAGCACATTTTCTCATCATCCCTTCACATCATTTTTAGAGATGCAAATGTTAAAAATTTATATGAATAAAAAAGAAAAATAATTAAAATATTAAATAATATATAATATAAAATAATATAAAAGATATTAAAATTATATATTTATTTATTTATTATAAAATATTACATTTAATCCTTTATTATTTAATAATATTATTTCATAATTTAATAATTCAAAATATTACATTAATAAAAAATAATTTAAAAGTTATGTAAACTGAAAAGTGTTTACATCTTAGTAGTATTTGATGTTGATATCGCTTTTAATTTTAGGGTTCAATATTTTTTTGTGAGATTAACCCATAAGTATGTATCAGATCATAATTAAACAATATATCATGTTGGTGTCTCACCTCTCCCTGGTTTATGTAGACATGTACACGTCCCTCCTCCCTAACCGAGCTGAACATAGGAGCCCCAACCAGCAGATCGGACAGTCCGTCTGCATTCAGGTCAACAGCACATACACTAGCTCCATAATAAGAGCCGAGCTGTAAACAGGAGCAAACATCACTGTTGTGTTCATTCAGCAGGAACATGCCCTAGGAACACTTAAAATTCTTGAAATTTCTTACCTTCTTGCCTTTGGTTTTGGCAACGATTTTCAAAGTGTTGCCCTCAATTCTGAAAATGTAGGCCTGGAGTAAAAGACAACACAGGAATATGGGAAATGGGAACTATAACACACAGCAGCATAAAAATGGATTGTATATGCTAGTGAATGAAATACATTTCCGTATAATTTCAACACAAATATGAATGGTAGCTCCCTGATAACTTTTTTTTCCAGTCTCTCTTTGTCTTTGGTAAAATCATCAGACACCATACCGTTACTCACGAAACTCAAACACTGCAAACTCAGCACATCTGCAAATAAAAACGTACTTCCTTTTCCGCACAGATGGAAGAAGAGTTCAGTTTAACTGTTTTACCGTTCGCAACTGCCTACAAAGTAGATATCAAGAGGGTCTCATTTCTAAATCCATTTATACACAACTACTGATATTCAGTATAGGGTATTCAGAAGATTGTTATTAAACTACAAAAACCTACAGGCTGTGTCAAACAGTCTAACCAAACTAGAGGACTGTGACATTAAACTACTTAAAAATTGGGTCTGTTCTAATAATCCGGTGATGGTGGTGGTGGTGTTAACCCTTACTTTACCAGTCTGTTCATGCTGGGGAGCACCACCCACTATCTCAGTGCTTTGAGGATCTAGAAAGTGTCCAGCACCAACAGCATAACCTGATGGGGAGAAAAATACATTGTGGCGAAATATCCCAACTAGCCATTCAACGACCACAAAAAATACTGTAAAAATATTTAAAACAAAACAAAACAAAAATTATTTAAATATATTTCTGATCTACAGGGTTATTATGGTTAACTAAAGCGTGAACTGAAATAAAACAAAATATAAAAATTGTATTGAAAATAAAAATATGAATATTTTATTTCAGCTAGTCAACAAGTCAACATTTCTTATTTTCATGTAGTTTAACCTGATGTACTAAAAAAGCCATTTTAATTAAATGAAAAAAAAAACTGTATAGACATTAAAAAACTAATATAAATGACAAAAACACAAAAATTACTACAACTTTCAATTTAAAATTAAACTTGATTCAATGATATTAAATCACATTTGTGGCTTGAATAAAAACTGTTTATTTTGCATTTTACAATGCTTGTGATTACTGGATAAGAATATTAAAATAGTCATATTATAGAGAGCCTTCACAAGCATTTTCTAGCTGATGAAATACAATTACAATTTTATTTTCACTATGGACATGTTTTTTTAATTTATTTTATTAATCTACATGACATTTTATGCTTGAAAATTAAATTTCCCTGCATGTCTTCCATGACAGCGGGAACCCTGTACTAAATGTGACTGTAGGGCATGAAGATATTAAGATATTATACACAGCATAATAAACATTAACATCACTATATTCTGTCAAGGTCTTAGAAACAATGTGTATTGTGACAAGTGCTGTACAAATAAATTGAACTTGATTTTGAGTACTTTACTATTAAGAGAGGAACCCGAGAAATCACATGCACAAAATGCAACATCCATGACTAAAATGAGACCTTGCTGAAATGTATGTTTGTTCAGAAAGTATAAATAGGTTGCTATGCGATCAAAACAAAGTGACACATTAGTCATATATTGCAACAGTGCGATGCTCATAGATTATGCAACAGCGTCTGTTTCCTGTTTAAATAGAAAAATGTTATGCCTTATAACAGCAAAAGTCTGTATCCTGCTGCATGTCTGAAGAAGCTGATGATCACTGAAATATGTTTAGCTTTTCACATGCTTAATATTAAACATTTTACCAAATTAGATCACTGCACTCCTAAACCCCAAAAGACATACAGAAATCACAAAAAAAATGGAGGCTTCCTATCCATCATAGAACCTCAATAATGGCCAATATGGAATGCTCTATATAGGCAGAAATTCACATACACATGCCTGCCATTTCAGATGTAATGTTGCAATGCGTTCTTGGATTTGACAAAACAAGGTATCTTAGGAGGGAGCACAAGTTGCCTACAGTCTTTTGTGGGTAGTTCACTAAGATTTGTAACAAAGCAAATAACATCACTAGTTTGGGAACTCACCTAAATAGCTGCCATAAAGAACTTCATTCTCATCATCCACATAAGCGGCTGAAATGTTGCTTGTGGTGTTGTAGACAAGAACAGATCCAGTCCAGTATGAGGTACCAGGAGCTCCCATGACAATCAGGTCCTACAAACACAACGTATTGTTACCAAATCAACTTAATCCAAATCTCAGCTCAATCAAAATGCCATAAATGTTCCTTATACCTCTGTGAATAAATTTGATATCCCTGCTTGACATGACCCATAACCTTCACCAAACTTCCTTTGATGATCTAAAAAGAGAAAAGAACACTGGTGCTCATTTGACACAATTAGGGAACAATTAGTTTGCTTTAGGTTACGATTGGTTTGAACATGTGAACCAATACAGAAGTAATGGAAATGTATACCTTTATAGCAGGGGATAATATGACTGGCGTGTTTCAAATCTGGGCTGAATCGGAAGCAAACACCATGCGGCAGCTTGCTCTGATTGTCTCTGCTAGAGTAGTAGATATTCTTCCACCGATGTCCACATGCCTAGAATTTAAACCATAATAGAGTGCATTTACTCACAAGGTAACACCATAAAGAATAGTCAGTCAAGATTTTTTTTATGCTTTTGAAAGAACTGACGTGCTTACCAAAAGCTGCATTTATTTGATCAAAATACATTAAAACAGTAAAACTGTGAAATATAATTACAATTTAAAATTAGATTTTAAAATACAATTTATTCTTTTGATGGCAAAGCTGAATTTTCAGCAGTCAATACTCCAGTCTTCAGTGCCACATGATCATTCAGAAATGATTCTGATATGCTGATTTGGTGCTTAATTATTATCAAGTATTACTGGTGTTATTATTCATTATGTTTCTTATCATTATCAATGTTGAAAACAGTTTTCGCTGCTTAATATTTTGTGGAATTTTTCAGCATTTTTTCAGTGTTATTTCAAATAATGAACAGTTTATTTGAAATAGAAATCTTTTGTAACATTATAAATGTCTTTACTGCCCTTTTTGATCAACTGAATGTGTCTTAAAAGTATTCATTTCTTTTTTTTTTTATTTTACACCAAAGACTTGAATGGTAGTGTGTCACGGTTTCCACAAAACATTAAGCAGCAAATGTGCAACTCTGAAAATAATAAGAAATGTTTCTTGAGCACCATATCAGCATTTAAGAATGATTTCTGAAGGATCATGTGAAACTGAAGACTGGAGTAATAGCTGCTTTCAAAATAAATACAAATAGAAAATGGTTATTCTAAACTGCAATAATATTTCACATCATTACTGTATTTTTGATCAAATAAATGCGTCTTGGTGAACGCTGATATATGCTTTGCTTAAAAGACATACCAAAACATGGCCTTTTGAGGGCTGCCGAGACAGACTCACACCCAGCCACTGGTTATCACTCTCTGCCAAACAGTGTTTTCCACAATGCTGTACACCTCCTGAAAGCATGCAGTCAAATATGCCTAAATTAATAAATAATCAATC
>JAUZSZ010000104.1:27644603-27679713 GCA_034780575.1 Labeobarbus marequensis | reverse complement strand
ATACCACAGCAAGAGGAGAGAATTAGCCAGATCACAGAGCTGGCAGTACGGCTACATGGTGAGAAATTAAGAATGCACTCTGAAATATTGCTTTGGAGGAATTTATTATTTACCCTTTCACTGAATAGAACAAATGACTTCATACAGACCCCAGTGTATATAAGTAATAGCAGCAATTTTAGTGTTAATAGTTTTAACCCCTTAAAGTCCTTTATAATTTTCCTCTGACCCAAGTAGTAGTGTTGCTGGAGAAAACAATCAACAAGCACCATGAAATTGTGGAATCAATAAAAGAACTGTCAAATGGACTGCTGGACCTTGAAGCCAAACTTCAGGTAATGAAAACATGAAACAATTATTTTACTTGGTACATCAGTTTGAGAGTTGTATATATCTAATATATATATATATATATATATATATATATATACTTCTTCTAATATGTTTATATGAATTCTTTATATAGTTGGAGACCTTGAAACAACCTCTAACACCTGAAGACAACAACAAACGGGACACCACTGATACGGTAAACACCAATAACACTTTGACTTGCAGTAGCAAAGATGCCAGAAATACATTGTCCTTTATATTTGTACATTCAAAATAATTAATGCCGTAAATTACAATTAAAGTTCAATTTCAGTAAAATATAGTAAAAATAATCAAGGCATGTTTTCCACCCTGTTTTCCCCTAATTGTAAAGAAGATTGTTATTTAATAAAAATCTGTCAACAAAATTATTTGATGTTTGATGTACATGATCAGAAAGAATCATTAGATCAGAGTTTTGTATTGATTCATTAAACATATTCACAGAAATGAATCACACTTATATACAAACTCTAACACCATATTTGCTGCTAAAGTTTGAATCGGAGACAAATCACATGACAAGGGGCACAAAACCAGTGTATTGACGGTCTTAAGGAAACATAGTTAACAAAAAAGAGAGCATTTAAATCATTGCGTTATTCAGTTATTTAATTTTATGTAATCAGCAAAAACATGAATATTTGAAAAATCACCCAACCTAAAGCCATAGTTTTTTTCTGTTACCATTTCAGCCTGAGCCAAAGGAAAGTGGACATACCCCTGAGATGACAGGCCCACACTGTGCTAAAGAGATGCCTGTCAGCAAGAATCCAGAAAACAAGAAACCTCAGCTTCGCAAGACACGAAGCCAAGATCTACCAGACAGACATCATCCAGAACATCAAAAAGTGCTTTCAGAGATCAGGTTGTACACACAGGAGGCCTATTCCAAGACCAGCAAAGTGGAGACCATCACGAGCAAATCTACTATAGAGAGGAGAGAAGAGATGCACACCTCTTTCACTCACTCTCACACCACTAATGCAAGCCATTCCCCTCCAGAGCGGGATAAGAGGAGTCACATTCTGCACCAAACCAAGAGAGACTCACAAGAAATCCCACCTCCCCCACCACCTCCGCGGGATCCAGGCATATCACGCCCCAGCATCATAGACATCCAAAGGGAGCTGCAGTGTGCTGTCCAGAAAACCAACTCTGAGGACAAATATCAGGCCTGTAGCAGAAATCATCCTTTTCACTCATATTTCAAGGTGAGCCTTCCTTTGACACAGAGTCATTTCCCATTTATTTAATTAGCAGATTTCACATAGGTAAGATTTGAATCATTTTATTAGGCCTATTTTGAAGTGCTGCTAAATTACTTTGCAAGGCGTTAGGATAATATGAACATGACAGGGTGGAACATTCAAAACCAAAATGGCTGCATTCAACAATCAACAATATGACTTTTATGACACAATAAAATTAAATACTTATTAAATAATAAGTCTTTTTTTGTGTGTTTTGGCTTCTGTTTGTTTTGTCAATTAAAATTATAGTTCTCTGTTATTTTGTGGTAAATAGGTGGTGTGACTGGAAAACATTTATGGACACAGATGAATCCTGTTTTAGTAAAAAATTGTTTTGTAATATGAGAGAATATAAAAAAAACTTAATATAAATTATGTTTTTTAATGCATACACTAGTGTTCAAAAGTTTGGGGTCAGTAAGATATTTTAATGTTTTTGAAAGAAGTTTCTTACACTCAACAAAGTTGCATTTATTTGATTGAAAATACAGTAAAATGTAATATTGTGAAATATTTTTTCAATTTAAAATTACTGTTTATATATATATATATATATATTGAAATTCAATTTCCTCCTGTGATGGAATATTTGGTGCTCAAGAAACACTTCTAATTATCAGTGTTAAACACAGTGGTGTTGATTAAATATTTTGTGTTCTTATACATTTTTAAGGATTCTTTGATGAATAGAAAGCATTTATTTGAAATAGATATCTTTTGTAACATCATAAATCTATTTAGTCACTTTTGATCAATTTAACGTGTCCCCACTGAACTGACCCCAAACTTTTGAAATGTAGTGTAAATGATAAATTTCTCGATTAATTTTATATAATTTTTTAAACATAAATTTTACACCATGGCAGTTTCTTGATGCTACAGTCACTTATATATAAATATAATAAATATTTTAAACACTTTCATTTGCTTCTATGGGAAATAACATGGTAGCAATTATACACTATAATCACATGACATATATATTTAGGCTTGCAAAACACTTACATTTTTTATATTTTAAAGCAGATTTTTGTGTAGACTGCATTTTCGATGGTGCTCTTAAATGCTAACAAATAATGGTAACACAAAATTATATTACAGGGAGAATTACAGATTTTCTTTCCTCTTTATTCATGTACGTTTTGTTTGTATAGACTTCTGCTCATCGTTCTTTAGAGGAGGAATATTTACCACATGGGACACCAGAGCCAACAGCGCCTGTACCTGAAGGTGACTTCCAGCTGGACCATCTTACGGAGGAATTGCTCTCCAATGATGAGTACGAATGCACCTCTCCAGATGACATCTCCCTACCTCCTTTATCCGAGACTCCAGAATCCAACGTTATTCAGTCAGAAAATGACCTTGATGACAGCTATTGCGTGAGCTCTCACAGCCTTCGCATTAACCAGCACAGCCATCAGTCCCACTCCCAGCACGGTGACACACTACACCAGAGGCAGCAGGAGTGGATGTCGAGTCAGGCCGGGAGCTACCCATCTCCCACCACTGGCTTGGGGGCTAGGTTCAGAGCAGAGTCATCCTCTTTTGTTCAAAGCCCCCTCACAGTACCTGCCCCTAGTCTTGTGTCAAACACCATATCCAGCATCTTAAAAAGCAAATCTGGCAACCCACCACCAAGCAGCATCACTGAAACGCTTTACTCAGTGCATGAGAGCCATACCGAGATGCAAAAGTGTGTGCATGATTCTAGCACGAATCAGTGCCACAGTGCTCAGCCCAGTAACACGCATGCTACCCCTACCCCATTAACCACACAGCAGGACTCGGATCTCTGCAAGCCCACAGCCATCCGAGAGGAGATCAGGCGGGCATCTTCCAAAAAGGTTATGGGAAAACTGGCAGGTGGCACAGGCCCTAACTTCTCCAAACCCTTGTCTAATGCCACAGTAATGGAGGGCTCTCCGGTGACCCTGGAGGTGGAAGTCACTGGATACCCTGAGCCTACATTAACCTGGTGGGTAGCTTATAACAAACTTGACCCATAAATTAAAACATTCTTTGCTAATAGGAGGAAAAACTGTCTATTGTTTCTTAATATGATAGTATACATTAATATATTATTCTTAATATCATTTAATAATATATAGTATTAAACATTTAAATAATATAATGTAATATTTTACTACAGTTCAAACAGTTCAGTAAGGGGTTTTCTTTTAAGAAATTTAGAAAGAAAGAAATAACTTTATATAGCAAGGACACACTACAAAGATCAAAAGTGATAGTAAAACATTAAAAAATGAAGTTCTTTTGAACTTTCTATTCATCAAAGAATAACAAAATATCATAGTATCATAGTTTCCACAAAAATACTAAGCAGTACAACTGTCAACATTGATAATCTTTCTTTCTTGATCTCCAATCTGCAAATTAGAATGGTTTCTGAAGGATCATATGACTCTTAAGTTTTTTATTGTATTTTTGATCAAATAAATACAGACTTGGTGAGGAACCCCAAGCTTTTGGACGGTAGTGTAATATATATATAGATTATTAATTATCTAAATGCTATTACATCCAAATGGGTGGCAAATTCTCATTATACAACATTTTGATCGATATTCCAGTTTTTAAAAAAATCATCCATCATAAAGCATGGTATTTGTAGTTCAGATAGATTAACAAATAAATACATAGATATTTTTGTCTGCCTGCATGAAGCAGGTTTATTGAGGAAAGTTGACGTTTTCTCCATTAATTTTGATCTCATTTCATTCGAACTATTTTTTTCCACTGTCATGCATATATTCCATGTATACTAACTTATTAATCCACATTTCCTTTCACTAACCTTTTCTTTTTATGTAACTTCTGTAGGACCTTCAACTTTAACATTACCTCTAATTTCTCATTTTCATTGAGTGTATATTAATGTGTGCCCTTTTTTGCTGTGGTGTGATTACGTAACATAATAATTCACTCTTTGTTCAGGTTCAAGAATGGACACAAACTGGCCAATGATGAGCACATAGAACTATCCCATAAAGAAGGCAAACATGCGTTGTTCATTGACAGCTCTGCAGTGAGAGACTCTGGGCAGTATGTGGTCACTGCCTCTAACTCAGCTGGCACTGTCACATCCAGCTCCATGCTACAGGTCAAAGGTAACAACAGCCCTGACTTAGATGTTCTCAAACTGGACTGGCACACCTGCTTTGGCACCCTCTGTTTCTTCTTGTGGCTTCTCTATCTGCTGTTGTTATAATGGACACTGCCATTAACATAAGGAAAACACAAGGATGTGGACTCTTCACTTTTGAACTTTCTTCACGTCACATAACCACTGGTGTGCGCAGAATTAACTGTCTTTGGTGACTGCACAAATGTAAGAGCACATGGGTAGTTGATATGAATCTTCATCTAAAACTATTCTAAACTAGCAGTTTAATAATTATTTTAGAATGCAATTCATTCATAATGCATGCAGCTCTTATGATATTGTTTGAAAGACTACATTTGAATATTTGTAGTTTAAAAATTAATCTGTCACACCGTAGGACCTTTCAGTGAACTAGTGAAGGCAAAAAGAGTTTTGAAATGGTTGTTAGGCACAGGACCTAAACATATACTTTATATATACAGCATACATTCATATAAATTTCAACGTAAAATGTTGTTGTTTGTGTTTGTTTTGTTTTTTTACATTGACCCATGCATCAACTACCCACAGATTTGTTCATTTTGGCTATGAACACTGAAATCACTATAATAATGTTTTGCAATCTTCAAATTCAGCATGAACTGAATTATTGTGTATTTTTCCTATTATATTATGGAAGTAGCAGTGGATCTGCATGCAGGTCCCTTTGTGATGGTAATGAAGCCTTGGTCTGCTCTGCAGTTATTTATAGTTGCAGTTCTTAAATGTTCAGCATTTTACAATTAAATTATTTATTTTTAAAGAGTTTGAGTGTTTTTTTTTAACAGACCCACTTCTATCTAATAGAAATGGTTCAAAAGGGAAAATTCAGGGATCATATACTGTCCGTTCAAATCTATATCATGAAGATATTTTGAAGAATTTATTTATTCTTTTGACCATTAAATGAAACTAAATGGGGTCAAAATCAAATCAATAAAAGACTGCCATAATACATTATTTATAAGGTAATTTAACATTTTAAACACACATAGTGGTTCATCTAAAGCTTAATCGATGAGCCTTATCATTTTATACAAACAGTTAAAATGGTATTGGTGTTCAAAGTGCTTCATATCAATGTTAGTTTGAATATGGGAGTGTAGTAAATAAGGACTGTTGTAATCAGGGTGATGCCATCTGTCTTTAGCATATGTATCTTTGGATGCAAGAGAGTCTGTAACTTAATCTGAGGTAGGTGGTGACTGAGGTAAATACTGTATATTCACTCACATATACAGTATATACTCACACATTACTACCAGCTAACAGACACATCACAATTAACTTTGTTAAATGCATGCAAGTTGCTTGTCAATGTTGTCTTAATATCCATATGCTCTTGATTTTCTTTTCCGGGTGATCTGATATTTCTGTTGATTTTAAGTACATTTCCTAATAATATTTCCTATTGATCAAATACTCGCAATATTTTCTCTGTTGCTAGGAAATACATTTTATTCAGAATAGGGCCTAATCCTTAAAGACCCTTTGAATTTTTGGTCCATTTGGTCCAAAAAAAAAACTACAACAAAGCAAAATAATATATGTGTGTGTGTACTGTGTATATTTATTTTGTATATATAGATACACTCATATACCGCGTATATTTTGGAAATATTTACATGCATATATTTATATTATCATATTTTATATTATATATAAATATATTTAATATAACATATTTTTCTTAAATATATACATGCATGTGTTTGTATTTACATATACATAATAAATATACACAGCATACACATATTGTGTAAACAAAAACTTTTATTTTGGATGTGATTGACAACACACACACACACACACACACACACACACACACACACATATTTATATTTATATATATAAATGATGTTAAATTTTGAATTGTGTCAACCTTTGGTATACAGATGACCTTAAAGGTAACAGGCATAGAGTAAAAGCCCCAAAACTTAAAATTTGATTTCATGGGGTAATGGAGGCTCTCTACTGAAGGAAAGTTAAGTATGACTATTAGTCAATGGCATTTTACTGTTATCACACAGCATAACTCAGGGCTCTCAGCTTACACCTTTGCTTCCATGGTATGTTGCCCTATTGAGAAGGTGTCTGAGGCATCATTCTGCACCCCAGCTTATGCAGATACAGCAGTCTCACAGACATGGGCCCTGTACTTTTAACTGGACTTTAGTATTCTTTACTTTTTTACTTACGGCTTTTCTTTTCCGACAGTAAATGATAAAGGCAGCTTTGAAAAGCCAACACATGCTTAATAAGGCTCAAGCTGGAGTGTGACAACCCTTTTTGAATTATAAAAGCTGTGTTAGCCTGTTTTTGTTTGAGATGATGATGTGATCATTGCTGCTTCATCTATGCAGTGCAGTAAATCATAATGTAACCTGATTTCCTCAGTGCACAGGGTCACTCCACCCTTCTCCTCCAGACCAGATGAGCAAAATTTATTAGTGGAAGAAGACCTCAGCTCACGCTGCACTTATCCTCAAATGCTCTGGAATAAAGATACTAAGGGTTGCAGCATGTAACAAGAGCCAAGTGAGTCAAACAGCATAAAGTCTGAGACCACTAGCATTCTGCTATTGTTTCATGTTCACCATACTTTTGAGAATGACATAATGGAAAGAAGAAAATGTGGCCATATACACATTAAAATAATTTGTGTATTTTTTAACAGAAGCCAAAACCATTATAAAGGCCACTTCATGGAACATACTGTATAAGAAGGATCTGGAAAACCCATTATCACTCATCACTGGCTCAGATGCTGTTTAGGGGGAAAACTTTGGATATCAGAGTTCACTAAGCCTGATCTTCTAATTCTTTGTGAATTATTCATAATTATAATATCTGTAACACTAACGATAACTTGGTATACATTGCCTTGCAAAAGTATTCTGTATTCAATACCAATATATTGTCATATACACATTCTGAACAAAAATAAAACAGCTGTGGCTAAGTTGTTGTTCAGTGTTTGTTGCTGAAAGTGGACAAACTTGTCAAGATCATCATGAATCATTACTATCAAATAACTCCCACATATGATTATCTTCAAGAGTTTGTGTATGAGTTATGAAGACAAATTAGCTACATAAAGCTATATAGTTATAGCTGTATCACATTTTGTCATTAGATTGTTGCCTCATGAAAGTTAACACTTGCAAGTCCTTGTCAATGCTGTCACTAGTCATGCATTCCACTCTTACATGTCACTGCCTATCTTTAACCTGGTCTCCCAGTTTTAGTTCACTGCAAAACCAACTTGGTCCCACGATGATGATAAAGTTCATAATCAACATCAACTTCTTTTCTGATTTTCAAAGCATTAACATAATCACTTCTACCAGATAAATGAAAGAAATACAGATAGGTAAACACTGTCTGTGATCTGGGCTGGAGACGTTTATCTCGTCCACCCAGAGCCTGAGTGACAGTGACAGACTTTCTCCCCCATTTGGTTCTTCACTTCTTGAGGATCAGCATGTTTTTACAGTGACTGATTAATTTATGAGATAAGGCCAGTGAAGATTTCTCTCTTTATGATGGGCATTTTCCTGTGTCTTTAGGTGTGGGGGTTTCAGCCACCCTGTGATAATGGGTCCTGCGTTGTGTTAAGTAAAGTGGGTGACAGGTGTGAGCTTGCATAAAATGGCTGCTACCTCCCATGATGCCTCTTGTGGGGACGGCCAATGGGGCATGGCAATGTAGTGATGATGCTCAGTAGCCAAGGGGTATATAAAGTAAAACCACCATGTTAACACTTCTGAGCAGTTGGAGCGTTCCCAGCCTTGCCTCGGGTGTAGGGATTGCAAGGGAAAAAGCAAAACTACACGGATAAGACCCTGTGTAGTTTTGTTTTTTGGGGGATATTTCGAGGCTCAACCGTTCTCACATTGTGTTTTCTGAAATCATATCTGGATAAGGACTTTGTTTCAGAAGACAAAACCCTTTGGGCTCCGTCCCTCCAATTCAAGGCACTCTTGTGGATACAAGTAAGTACGCTTTGTGCTCTTGTACCCATGTGCCAGTGCAATGCTTTCTAATGATGCTTTGCCGTGTGCTTCTAACTAATAAAGAGAGCGGCAATACCAAATTTGATGTTCACTTTGAGAGATTAAGTAGGAATGGGACAGATTTTAAGCAATTTAGATTTTCATTTGCTTTTGACTGAAGACGTTTCATTTCTAAAGGTTATTAAATGGTGCAGTGGTTTTAGTAAAGCCAAGAATAGCCTGTGATAGCATTAGAGTGGTGTCCTAGCTGGGCCATGATGTCTTTTTAAGGGAATCAGCAGCAGAGATATCAGTTGCACCTCCAGCTATGTGCCACATGGTGACTGTCAATCAAGCTTAGTACTGACTATTTTTAGAGGATGCCTTTTGTGACACTAGGTTTCATTTGCTTAGGACATTAATTGCAGTTTAAATGAATTTTCTTAAAGTTGTTTCTAGAAGCTCCAGCCTTATTGTATTGAGGATCTTAAGTCTATGATTTTCAGGTTGTAGTTCTTGAAGTTGATATATGGTGTATTTGCTAAGAATTTTATTGCTGATAAGAGTTTTTGATATTGATGAACTTGGTTGTACCTTGAATTATTGCTATGGTAAAGCCATTCACAGTGTTCTTTCATTATTATTATTATTATTTATGTAGATTTTTTTATGTGTGTGTTTGCTTTAAATGAGAATGTATGTCGTATTATTCTTGATGAAACATCTAGAATAATAGTGCTAGTCGTATTATAAAGTGCAATAAAATTACAGAGATGTTATGGTTGTTTAATTCAGTGCCATGTTTTCATTTGATGTTTTCATTTTGATTTATCTTCATGAATTTAACTATGTAAATGACCTAAGATATATTTAAGTAACTACTCTATTTATTATATATAAACACTGCAGTACCTTTTACAGTAATATAATTATTTCCATATAAACTATATCTGAATTCCATTCAGTTATTGTTCTATCTATTTTAGGTAAAGGTCATGCGCCTAGCAGTTCCTGTCAGCCATTTTAAATTCTAATTATAAACTAGTTCTCTTCTTTAAGTAACTTTTTTTTTTGTCAGACAGTCAATAAATGTGAATCTTAAATGTGGAGCGTTTAATCCTTACATCTTAATATTATGTGATTATGTGTGTTTATGCATCATTAGATTAGCATCATTAGCATCTTAGTATTGCTTAGTATAAGACAATTCAATTCAGTATTGACATTGAGTCACAAGTTGAGTTAAGATATGTTAGTCTCTGATTTAGATTAGTTTTTGACTGTGACAAGATTTGATGATACAGGCCTGTCTGGAGGGCTATTCTAAATTATGTGTCATGCTGGAAAAAGAGCTCACCACAGGCCACAGGCACCAGTTGTTACTGTCATGTCCCATAAGCTGTCAGTTGATATGAGGTCCAAATGTCTGGCCTAACACCCAGTGGAGCCAACTGAATCTCAAGTGACAGGCCAGCTTCTACCAAGTTGTCAGGGATCAAACTAATGATTAGTCTGTTTAGCCTAATCACAGCTAAAAGTACTGTTTGTTTTTTATTGTCTTTTTGAATTAAGATATTATGTTATTTAATTTTTTGCAGGGTTCCATCCTATAACTATAATTTATTCTATGCCTTCCTTTAGGGTGCCATCAATCATGTCAACACAGGCACCAACATTTACACAGCCGCTTCAGAGCGTTGTGGCACTTGAGGGTAGTGCTGCAACGTTCGAAGCTCAAGTTAGTGGTAAGAATGTTTCCCACTTTGCCATTCCATTACTGATATGTATTCTTGACTCTTTTACGTCAGAGTGTACAACATGTGAAGTAAGTTAAAGGAATGTTTGTATTTACATAATGCTGCAGCTTTACATGGTTAGCAGTTATGAATTTATCTGAATCAGCCATTATTGTTTGATCTCAAATTATTTTAGAAATTATTTTGTTTGATCTCGAATTAGTTTTATTTCATTTGAATAAATGCATAAAAATAAATGCAATTAAAAAATGCCAAATTTACATTGTTTAGCTCAATGTGTCACTATCCCTCCAACTAAAATGCATTAGTATTTGTGGGAGGCATGTAAATTATTTATTTCAATATGCAATGTTTAAGCATCATAATAAAGTTGAAAATGCAATAATATTAAGTTCAGAGTTCAAAAGAAATACAATATGCAACAGGGGCCTCCAGCTCCATCTTTCTTTCCACCAAGAGGACATGATTTTTGACTATGGATTGTATAATTATTTTTATAATATAATAACATAAAGATGTATCCACAGGTAATCCAGTTCCAGAGGTGAGCTGGTTTCGTGATGGCCAGGTTCTTACTGCTGCTGTTCTGCCCGGCGCTCAGATCTCATTCAGCGATGGCCGCGCTGTTCTGATGATCCCCGCTGTGACAGCCGCACACAGTGGAAGATTTTCTGTGAGAGCCACCAATGGCGCTGGACAAGCCACTAGCACTGCTGAACTGTTGGTTACAGGTAAGCAGTTGTAGAAACTGCTGTGTACATTTCTGTCATTTACTTTTTGTGCGAAACAAACACTGTTTTTTTTTTGTTTGTTTGCCTCAAAGTGGAAACTGCGCCACCAAACTTCATTCAGAGACTACAGAGTGTGACTGTTATACAAGGGAGCCAAGTGAGACTAGATGTTCGAGTTACAGGAATCCCTGCACCTGTGGTAAAGTTCTACAGAGAGGGAGCTGAGATTCAGAGCTCAGCTGACTTTCAGATTGTTCAAGATGGAGACCTTTACAGTCTGTTGATTGCTGAGGCCTTCCCAGAAGATTCTGGAACTTATTCTGTCAGTGCTTCTAACAGCAGTGGACGTACTACCTCTACAGCTGAACTTCTGGTTCAAGGTTTGATTTGATTTCCAAATTAAATAAATTAACTTGATATTTTTTTGATATAGGGTAGGCCTATACTACATAAATATATATGTGTGTATGCATGTATCTTTATATATATATATAATTTTTTTTTCTTACATTTCAGGTGAGGAGGTGGCAGTGCCTGCAAAGAAGACCAAGACTTTTGTTTCAACTTCTCAGATTTCACAGACTCGCCAGGCCAGAGTTGAAAAGGTAATTAACATCCTGACAAAATCCCACCTGAAGCTAACTGCCAAAGAACATGTTAACTCAGTGTTACATGTCCTTCACAGAGAATGGAGGCCTCCTTTGAGTCTGCAGCCATGATGGAAATGCAAATAGAGAATGGTGATTTGGCCCACAAGGCACCACCCCGTGTGCCTCCTAAGCCGACCTCCAAGTCCCCAACTCCACCGACAGGAGTGTCAAAGGTCGCAGCTACGCGCCATCAGTCACCTTCCCCTGTGAGACCTGTTAAAGCCCCCATTCACACACCTCACAGGTGAAGTATATTTTCAACATCATTACTACTTTTTAGTAGATGCCTTTACATATACCAATACCTTGTATGAGTGCACATATTCCAAATATATTACCTGAGATCAATAGTGACATATAATGTTCCCTTACCCACACTTATGAAAAAGTAATTGCAATGATGATATATTAAAATTTGTGTTCTGTGTAACCAATGTTAACTTATCTTTACAATAAATGAAACCTCTTTCTTATGTAGCATTTGTCCTTTGTTAACCCCCCCGCCATATTATTTGTAGGCCTGCTTCCCCTTCAAGACTCTCCGTGTCCCCTATCAGACCAGTCAAGTCCCCAGTGACTACACTCAAACAAGTCGCACAGGCTGCAGATGTACTGCCTCCATGGAAGCAGGAGGGTTACGTAGGAGAATCCAGTTATACCAGCATGACTACTGGGGCCTCGTATGTCCAGACCTCCTCAACATTTGTCCACAAGGAGCAGCATTGGGAAGGTTCTTTTGCTATGCAACAACAAGCTGGTGGAGTTGCTGTCAAAGAGGTAGGTCTGTTTATTGCAACTATGACCTCTAGTGGGTAAAAAGTGGCATTTTGTCTTTGTGATCATATGAAAGGGAATATATTCATTACTTGAAGTTTTTAAGTAATGAATAACTACATTTTAATTAAGAAATACAAAAATGCATTGAATAAAAATGTACCAAAATACGTGACAATGCTGCATTGTGTGTGGTCACTGACAAAAGGCCATTTGAAGCTATTTCATTTGTCTTCTACTTCAAACAGATTGAGATTAAAAGGAGACCACACACAAATTAATAAGACTACTGTTAACAAAAGGAGACCACACACAAATTAACCTACTGTTGACCTGAAGTGTAAATGAAACCACATCAGAGCCAGTGGGGGCAGGAACGATTGTTTTCACACCTCATTGTCACACTATAAATAGTCACGCTTCATTTTGCATGGTAGCCCAGCAAGTTTCACCAACTTGCCATTTTGTAGTTTTGTGCATCATCACAGATGATATTTTCTCTATGTGCACCCTTTTAATTACAGCTTCTTACTTTTAAAGTGAGAAAAATGTGTATGCCTACAGTTGTTTCTTTTCTTGGTTGGACAGAAGTCTGTGCCTAGAGTATATGTAGACTGAGGGTGTAAATTGAGGAGGAGTTTCTGGAAGTTGATTAGTTGTATTTTTAGAAAATACAACTACAAATACAAATAGATTTAGTACTTACAGAATTTCATCAATCATGGTTGTTTTGAATCTCCTGAATAGAGGCAGACATGAATAGTGACAATAATAAATAAAATATTGCACCAACCTTTTTATTTTTTATTTTTTATTTTTTTGTTGTTGATATTTTACCCCCTTGGGAAGTTTTAGCCTGCAAAAATGTGCATGAATGTGTAACAGATAACTGAAAATGTCCTGTTTTGTCAATAAAAGAATAGTAGCTAAAAGTGAGACTGATTTAGCTGGTGTATTTAAGATGACTGTGATGGATGTGGACAGATGCTTAGCTCTAGAGATAGCTTGTGTCATGTGATGGTCTTATAATAGAATGATAATATAAGGGTGCCAAGAATCGGTCACTGTTTGCCTGACATGAAACTATTTTACCAGTGTACAAACTAAATATTCTTTGACTTTAATCCTAGTATTCATCCTTACATCGATCATTTGTGTATGTTTTATGTATTATTATTATTATTATTATTATTATTATAAATATTAATCAATTACAATTCAACTTTAAATATATATTTTCATTACGTATAACAGAGTAGTTTATGGTAGTTGCAAAAAGATGCTGACACATTTAAAGGGGCATCACACAAACTTATGCTGGTTTTTTGTGTAGATTCATGTAGTTAATCTGACTGAAATCACTCTGAATGAATGCAACTACAACATCGCCCCCTGCTTTTTGTCAATTGTAAACACAGGCTGTTCTGTACAGATCTCACTTGCTTCACTGAGGAATCATGCTCTTTCACCATCTTTTCTTTTTTATCCATCAATCACTGTGTTATATAACTATTACGAACTGCTGATTTGTATCTGCTCTTCTATTTCAACCCCACAAATCTGAAAAGGCGTGAATGAAAAAGCAAGAAAGATTAATAATAATAATAATAATAATACTTTAATAATTTATACATTCGATTATTTCTTTTTGCAATCCAGATTGTTGAGACTGCAGCAATCCCATCCCTCACAAAAGAGCAAGTGATGCCTCCAACTATTGTGGCTGTGAGTTAATGAGCACTCAGTAATTTTTCCTCATTAAAAACTTATGTACACATGAAAGTATTAAAGTGTAAGTCCAATATGACTACTATTTTGGCTAGTATAAATTATAGAGTACACCTTTAATTTGAGATATTTTAATTTGTGTCAGATATTTAATTCTGTTTTTACTTTGTCCAGGGTTTGAAGAACGTGACTGTCACAGAGGGAGAGTCTGTCACTCTGGAGTGCCAGATTTCAGGACACCCTACCCCAGCCATTATGTGGTTCAGAGAGGATTACAGAATCGAGAACTCAATTGACTTCCAGATCACTTATGAAAACAGCTATGCCCGCTTGGTGATCCGTGAGGCCTTTGCTGAAGATAGTGGCCGCTTCACTTGCACTGCTACCAGTGAGGCTGGAACAATCAGCACCTCTTGCTACCTGCTTGTCAAAGGTAACAGATCATGAAATTTGACTTGATATGACCTGTGTGATTGCAACCTGATTTTTACTGTTCAATTTTCATCTTCAGTGTCAGAAGACATTGAAAGTCGGGAGGATTTTACTACTGTCTCTGAACACATTGAAATGTCTGCTCAGGAAAAACAGTAAGTTAATGGAAATCTTTGTCGTGTTGTACTATATAAAACAGTATAATATTTGCAGTCTGAGTCCTTGGTGTTTAAAAACAGGGTTACAGTTGAAGCCAAAGAGGAGACCATGTCTGAAATAAGTGCTGTCTCCGAGTCTGTGGAGGCTGGAGCAGGTGTTGCCCCATTCTTTGTGAAGAAACCCACAGTACGAAAGCTTGTGGAGGGAGACAGCATAGTCTTTGAGTGTCAAGTCGGAGGAAGCCCCAAACCTCATATTTACTGGAAGAAGAGTGGAATTCCACTTACTACTGGATACAGGTATGTTTTACACTGTACATTTATACACTTTGTAATGTTAATATTTTGTAACTCATCTTTACCATACTTTTTCATTTCTGTGAGTAAAAAGTTCTCAGACTTGTTAATAATAAGTGTATAAACTATGAGAAATTATGTTATGTGCTAGTTTTATGTCTATTGTGACTAGGTTTTTTATGTATTTTCTCCTGCTTTAATTCAGTTTCTATGAAGCAAATATGTTAATATGAAATAAACTCATGCATCCTCTAGGTACAGAGTGGCATACAATAAAGACACAGGAGCATGCAAGCTTGAGATCTCCATGACATTTGCTGATGATGCAGGAGAGTACACCATCTTTGCTAGAAACCCACTTGGAGAGATTTCTGCTTCAGCCATGCTGCTTGATGAAGGTTAGTTTTCTAAGTGGCTTTATTATTAATGGCAATAGTATGTTAGTTCAAATATTAATAGTGATTTTCTGCATTATACAGAGGCATATGAGCTGTATATGAAGAAACAGGAAGAGACATTCAAGACCGAAGTAACCACTATAATAGAGGAACCAAAAGTGGCCGACATACCTGCTGTTGTTGAGACTGTAAATGAGAGAGAGCAGATGCTCATGCATAGAAGGATGGCTCAACAAACCCAGATGATGCAGTCCTTCATTTCAGAGCAGGTATGAAAGATTTTAAGCTATTAAATCCTATTTTAAAATCATACATCTCGAAAGCCAACTTCTGAATTCACAAAGTGTGAGAATGAATCTTACAATTACATTTTTTACAGGAGTTACAAATATCTAACTTGGAGCAGAGATTCATCCAAGAAATTGAGTTCCGCCTTCTGAAGATAACTTACCAGGAGCTGGTGACTGAGGATGGGGAGCAGTTGGATATGAGTGTTTCTGAACATGATGCTGTTTATCCAGTCTTTAATACTCCAGTTAAAAGCTACAGACTCAGGGAGGGAATGAGCGCAACTTTTCATTGCAGGATGACAGGAACCCCTCTCCCTAAAGTAAGATTAAATTGTTATCTTTAAACGTATTCAATATTCATTCAACTAAGTATAACGTTTAAGCAATATCACAAGCAAAACTGCTATTATACTGAATATCATCGATACGTGGCCTGTCGAAATAGAGGACTGGAATGAGCGTTTGTAATATTTGAACTATAGATCGTCTGGTACAAAGATGGCAAGCGTATCACACATGGAGGCCGTTATCAAATGGAGGTTCTGCAGGATGGAAGAGCCAGTCTGCGCCTTCCTACGGTGCTGTCAGAAGATGAGGGCATCTATACTGCTTTGGTCAGTAACATAAAGGGTAATGCTGTCAGCTCTGGAAAGCTGTATGTGGAGCCAACTGGTATAGCACAAACACAGCTTCCTCAGCCAGGGGCAGTTCAAAGAATCAGGTAGGTTTTGACTTCTCAATCTGAGAAAATCACAGTTTGTAATATTACTACAGAAAATTACATGATATTACAGTAAGAGTACTTATCAGATCAAGACATTTAAAATACTTAATTTTTCAGGTCCACATCACCACACTCCACAAGTCGTTCTCCTGGTCGATCACCTGCTCGTAGACTTGATGAGACAGATGAGGCCCAGCTAGAAAGACTCTACAAGCCTGTGTTTGTACAGAAGCCATCATCCTTCAAGTGCTCTGAGGGACAGACTGCAAGATTTGATCTGAAAGTAGTTGGGAGACCCATGCCTGAAACTTACTGGTTCCACAATGGTTAGTGATAACTGCATATCCCAGTTGTGTAGGAGTTTTTAAAACAATGGACATTCTCTTATTTCCATGGCATGACAACTGTACTTTTTCATCACAGGTCAACAAGTGGTCAATGACTACACCCACAAGATTGTGGTAAAGGAGGATGGAACTCAGTCAATGATTGTGGTTCCTGCCATGCCTCAGGACTCCGGAGAGTGGACAGTTGTTGCTCAGAACAGAGCTGGAAAGACAACCGTATCTATGACTCTCACTGTTGAAGGTACGATGCTACATACACTAGAGTTTCATTTAAAGAATGACTTTCTATAAAACAGTCACTTCAGGCCAACTGCATTCTAAAGCATTCTAACGGCATTTCTTCAATTTTATATTTTTATCATGTTTAGCCAAGGAAAACTTGGTGAGACCACAGTTTGTGGAAAAGCTAAGAAACATTAGTGTTAAAGAGGGTACTTTGGTTGAGCTAGCTGTTAAAGCTATTGGCAACCCCCTTCCTGACATTGTTTGGCTGAAGAACAGTGACATAATCTCCCCACATAAACACCCACATATTAGGTAAGTTTTCAATACTGTAAATATACAGGTGTAAGTAAACAGTAAAAATGTTACTCTCTGTGATGATGTGTATGCTGTAAAAAATACATTTCTGTATTACAGTTAACTGAATTTGCTTGTTTATTAGGATTGAGGGTGGTAAAGGCGAAGCTCATTTCAAGATTCCATCATGTACAGGATCTGATAGCGCATGGTACACTGCTACTGCTATCAACAAAGCTGGCAGAGATACCACACGCTGCAAAGTTAACATTGAGGTGGATGCAGTAATACCTCAGCCTGAGAAAAAGCTTGTCATTCCCAAGGGAACTTACAAGGCCAAAGAAATTGCTGCACCAGAGTTAGAGCCACTGCATCTTCGCTATGGTCAGGAACAGTGGGAAGATGGTGACCTCTATGATAAGGAGAAGCAACAGAAGCCTCACTTCAAAAAGAAGCTTACCTCAGTCAGGCTTAAGCGATTTGGACCTGCGCACTTTGAGTGTAGACTGACCCCTATTGGTGACCCGACCATGATTGTTGAGTGGCTGCATGATGGCAAGCCATTAGCAGCTGCCAACAGACTACGCATGGTCAATGAGTTTGGCTATTGCAGTCTTGACTACGAAGCTGCTTATTCCAGAGATAGCGGTGTCATTACTTGCAGAGCAACCAACAAGTTTGGAGTTGACCAGACCTCTGCTACACTAATCGTTAAAGATGAGAAAAGCCTTGTTGAGGAAACTCAGTTGCCAGAGGGAAGGCGAGGACAAAGAATAGATGAAATCGAGCGTATTGCACATGAGGGTGGCCCTTCTGGAGTTACTGGAGATGACAATCTTGAAAAGACTAAGCCAGAGATTGTGTTACTTCCAGAGCCAGTAAGAGTTTTGGAGGGAGAAACAGCTAAATTCCGCTGTAGGGTGACCGGCTACCCTACCCCAAAAGTTAACTGGTACCTCAATGGATTACTCATCCGCAAGAGTAAAAGATTCAGACTTCACTTTGATGGTATTCACTACTTGGAAATTGTAGATGCCAAGCCCTATGATTCAGGAGATGTCAAATTTTTGGCTGAAAACCCTGAAGGTGTTACTGAGCATCTTGTAAAATTTGAGATTCAGCAGAAGGAGGACTTCAGGTCAATCTTGCGTCGTGCACCCGAGGTTAAGGCTCCTGCTCCTTTACCAACACAAGAGCATGGTAGAGTCTCGTTTGAGGTTGTCAAAGCTGAGAAACCATCTGAGACCACTAAAGAACCCAAGGAGGTGGTTATGCTGAGGAAAACTGAGAGAGTAATCCATGAGAAATTAACAGAAGAAACAGAGGAGCTCAGAAGCAAATTTAAGCGTAGGACCCAGGAGGGCTACTATGAAGCAATAACTGCCGTAGAACTGAAGTCCCGCAAGAAGGATGAGTCCTATGAGGATATGCTGAAGAAGAGGAAAGAAGAACTTCTTCATCATGCAAAAGAACTGGGGCCTGATGCTGAGAAGAAGAAAGAAGAGGAGAGTAAACTCACCATTCCCAAAGTCAAACCAGAGAAAATTCTGCTCTCTCCAAGCATGGAGGCTCCTAAGATCATAGAACGGATCCAGAGCCAGACAGTTTGCCTGGGAGATGAAGTACACTTCCGCTGTAGAGTCACCGGTAAACCAGATCCAGAATGTCAGTGGTTCAAGAATGGTGTCTTATTGGAGAAGTCAGACCGGGTTTACTGGTATTGGCCAGAGGACCATGTCTGTGAATTAGTGATCAAAAATGTCTTAGCTGAGGACTCAGCAAGTATAATGATCAAAGCCATGAACATTGCTGGGGAGACCTCAAGCCATGCTTTCCTACTAGTTCAAGGTAAAACATTTTACCAACTTGTTGCTGTTTACATGTTATCAATCTCATAAATGGTAAAAGTAATCTTCAGTCATTGTTCTTTGGTTTTGCTTTTAGGCAAACAAGTTGTTTCATTTATTCAACTTCTGGAAGATCAGAATGCTAAAGAGAAGGACACCATGGTGACCTTTGAATGTGAGACGAACGAGCCATTTGTGAAGGTCAAATGGATGAAGAACAATGCAGAAATTTTCTCAGGTGACAAATACAGAATGCATTCTGACAGAAAGGTGCACTTCTTGTCAGTGCTGATGATTTCTATGAATGACGAAGCAGAGTACAGTTGTGTGGTTATTGACGATGACCACATAAGAACCAGTGCCTCACTTTATGTTGAAGGTCAGTACAACATGGTTTAATCTTCTTATACATCAGTGTTTAACAGTTTTGTGCAGTTAATCATTTGATCAAATGAAAAATGTTATGTCTTACACAGGTGCACCACTTGAAATTGTAAAGAATCTTGAGAATACAGAAGTACCTGAGACATACTCTGGAGAGTTTGAGTGTGTTTTGTCCCGTGAGGATACTGAAGGCACCTGGTATTTTGAGAACAAAGAAATCACTCCTAGCCTCAAATATATTGTGTCTGCTCGTCGTGGTCGTCATAGTCTTTCTGTGAAAGATGTTAAGAAGGAGGACCAGGGAAAATACACTTTCAAAGTGGGAGATCTTAAAACAAGTGCCTCCCTTAAGATGAAATGTGAGTATGAGGCAACCAAGATTAAAGTATTTAAAAGCATTTTTAGGCTACCACAAGTTCTAGCACAACTTACTTCGGTTGCCATATAAATCTTACTTGAATATTTTTTGGTTCACTCTAGTGCGCCCTGTGACTCTGATGCAAGGTCTTTCTGACCTGACAATCTGTGAGGGTGATATTGCCCAACTTGAGGTGCGATTCTCTCAGGAAAATGTTGAGGGCTCATGGATGAAGAACGGCCAAGCCATTTCTGCTTCCGATAAGATTCACATGATCATTGACAAAGTCACCCATAAGCTTCTCATTGAGGACACTAGTAAGGATGATGCAGGAATGTACTCATTTGTTGTTCCTGCTCAGGACATTTCTACAAATGGAAAGCTAACAATTCAAAGTAAGCCACCTTTTAACTCTAAATGGATTTTCAATGGGTTCTCAAACATTGATTTCCACTTTCCTGAGGATAATGAGTGTTTTATTAATCATTTTGTTTCGCACACAGCTATTGGCTTCTTGGCACCACTAAAGGATGTCTCCACAGTAGAAGGCACTAAAGCTGTTCTTGAGGCTAAAATCTCTGCTACTGATATAACTTCAGTGAAATGGTTCCACAACGACAAGCTAGTGACAGCAAGTGATAGAGTCCAGATGGTTGTCAAAGGATCTAAACAGAGGCTGGCTATTAACAGGAGCTATGCATCAGATGAAGGACATTATAAACTGATTGCTGGCAAAGTAGACTCAACCTGTAAACTTTCTGTCCAGCGTGAGTGTCACTCAAAATTTGTTTTATTATATATTCCTTTTCTTGATTTAATTTTGTTTTTAAATAATTGGTAATGATGTCATTCTTCATTGTGTTTTATAGCTGTATCTATTGTTAAGCACATGGAAGAGTGTGTTTGCACAGAGACCCAGAATGTCACCTTTGAAGTGGAGGTATCTCATCCTGGCATTGATGCTCTCTGGACTTTCATGGGTCAACCTTTAAAGGCAGGTCCAAAGTACAAAATTGAGTGCAAAGGTACACACTATAGCCTCACTGTTTTGAATGCCATGAAGGATGAGGAAGGAGAGTACATGTTTATGGCTGGTGAGAAGGAATCTAGAGCAAGACTTATTGTATCAGGTATGTAGACATTCAAATTGCTTTTTTAAAAGTACGTACGTTTTTGCCACCACAATATAGGATTCATGTCCCGTGTCTTGTTGTGATGTTTTATTTTTATCTCTCCACTAGGTGGTGCTATAAATAGGCCACTCCATGATGTGACTGTAGCAGAATCCCAGACTGCTGTGCTGGAGTGTGAAGTTGCTAATCCTACTACAGAAGGCAAATGGCTTAAAGATGGTCACCCTATTGACTTCAGCGATAATATCATAAGTGAAAATAATGGTGCTGTCAGACAGCTTGTCATTGTAATCACCAGGCCACAGGATGTTGGAGAGTACACCTACCAGGTGGCAAACTCTAAGACATCTGGCAGCTTGAAGGTTGAAGGTAAACTGTGTGTCACAGAACAGTTTATTGCATATTATGTTTTCTCTGTTATAAGTTATTTATATGCAATTTATTTATTTTTTTTAATTCAAGCTGTTAAAATCAGGAAGACAATGAAGAACCAAACTGTTACTGAAACCCAGGAGGCAGTATTCAGTATTGAACTCACCCATTTAGATGTGAAAGGATCCCAGTGGATCAAGAATGGTGTTGAGATTCATCCAAGTGATAAATTTGAGATAACTGTACAAGGCATGGTTCACACCCTGAAGATCAAGAACTGTAACACCCAAGATGAATCAGTCTATGGGTTCAAACTTGGAAAACTCTCTGCTAATGCCAGACTTAATGTTGAAAGTATGTTTTTTTTCTTAAATATGTTTCAAGTACTAATTAATCAAACCTGTCTGGTGTTGTTAGATGTATTTCAATACCCTTTAACCTCTTTTTAGCTATCAAAATTGTGAAAAAACCAAAGGATGTGACGTCACTGCTGGGTGCCACTGCTTCATTTGAGCTGAGTTTGTCCCATGATGACATTCCAGTTCAGTGGATGTTCAATAATCAGGAGCTTGCACCAAGTTCAAATATTAAAATACTGTCTGAGAGGAAAGCCCACAAACTTATCATTCAGAGTGTTGAAGGTCACATGGCAGGTGAATACATTGCTGTGGTCGGGCATCTGCAGTGCAGTGCACATCTTCAAGTTGAATGTAAGTGTTTTGAGATTTTTTTTTTTAAATAGTGTTCACCTTAACTGTGAAATATGGCATTCTAAATATGTTTTGTCTTTCTTGTATATATTCAGATTTGAGAGTCACCAAACCTTTGAAGAACATTGAGGTTCCAGAGACCCATGTGGCAACATTTGAATGTGAGGTTTCTCATTTCAATGTTCCATCGATCTGGCTGAAAAATGGAGTTGAGATTGAGATGAGCGAGAAGTTTGGCATTGTGGTGCAAGGCAAACTTCATCAGCTGAAAGTCATGAATGCCAGTCAGGAGGATGCTTCAGAATACACATTTGTGTGTGGAAATGACAAAGTGTCTGGTAACTTGACTGTAAAACGTGAGTAATACGTTGTCTGTAAACTTGAAATAAATATAAAATTACTATATACAGCATATTCACAAATGCATTTTAAAATCTTTCAGCAATTCTGATCACATCCATGCTTCAAGACCTCAATGCTAAGGAAAAAGACACTGTTACATTTGAGGTGACCGTCAACTATGAAGGCATCACCTACAAATGGCTGAAGAATGGAGTAGAAATCCGATCCAGTGATAGATGCCAAACTCGCTGCAAACAGTTCACTCACTCCCTCACTATTCGAAATGTTCACTTTGGGGATGGGGGGGACTACAAGTTTTTGGCTGGATCTGCTGAAACATCTGCAAAACTCTTTGTTGATGGTTAGTTTTGTTGTTATATTTACAGCTGCCTTTATGTAACTTTACAGATTGGCTAACAAAAATATGTTTTCCAGCTCGCGTGATTGAATTCACCAAGCACATTAAAGATATCAAGGTAACTGAGAAGAAGAAGGCTATATTTGAATGTGAGCTCTCTGAACCCAACGTCCCTGTGATGTGGATGAAGGATGGGCAGGAACTTGAGATGTCTGAGAGGTATATCTTCACTTTTAATGTCATATACACAGTAGATAAATTATAAAAAAAAAACTTTAAAAAACACCATCTCAATCAATATCAGTATTTACTTTATATTGGCATCAAATATTAAGACTTGCTTAACAATAGTTTTTTCCTTGTTTAAAGATTAAATCTCACTAAAATTTTGATTAATTAATACTTAAAATAAGAGATGTATACGTTTTAGGCCAAGATTTACTAACCGCTTGCGCCAGGTTATCTGCATCAGATTATCATCTGCTCTGCTTTATCCTACGCTAATTTGTGCTGCTCTTGGTAGATTGTGTTGGTCATTCTGAAAATGATTTGTCTGCGTCTGTGTTCTTTAATTTATGCATTGTTAGTAGATCAGCCGCAGAACTTTCCACTCCCCTCTACGCTGTTATGAATTTGTGGTCTCATGCCAATTTGACCTGTATTGTAAATCTGGCCTTTTGTATATTATGCACTTTTGGTTCTTAAGTAAATTCTTGTTTTAAGGATATATCTATTGTTTTACTACAAAAAGTAGTAGTTTTTTTGCAGTCTTAAGATGTCAATTCTGTCCATAACTTCCCTATTATTGTAGATTCAAAGCCACCACTGACAAATTCCTGCAGCGTTTGATGATCCAGACAGTGCGCATGTCTGATGCTGGAGAATACTCTGTGGTTGCTGGTGCAAGCGTTTCCAAGGCAAACCTCATAGTGGAGGGCAAGGATGTCCACATCTCTGAGCCTGCTGAGAAGGACATCACTGTAACTATCCTTTGTCTTGTACAGTCAGTTGTTAAATATTATCTCTGATCCATGGCGAGACCACTTTTTTCTCTTTTTTTCTTGCTTTCCAGGTGGTTGAAAAACAGAGGGCTGCATTTGAATTTGAAGTGAATGAGGATGACATTGAAGGCCGCTGGCTGAAAAATGGTGTTGAAATTCCATCTTTTGATGAGCGCTTCAACTATGTGACAGTTAGAAAGACGCATCGCTTGACAATCACTGAAACTTACAGAAGTGATGCTGGAGAATACACTTTCATTGCAGGAAAGAACAGGAGCACGGTCAATCTGCATGTCCAGAGTGAGTGTATAGTTCGGATATCTATAAATATATATAAATAAATGTTCAGTTTATTTATTATATACTCTGCTGTTCAAAAGTTTGAGGTTGGTAACATTCTTCAAATCTTTTCTTTGCATTTATTTAATCAGAAATACAGTGAACATCAATATTATGAAATATTAAATTTAAACTGTTTTCTATTTTAACATGTTTTAAATTGTATTTTATTCATGTGGATAGCAAAGCTATTTTCAACCGTTACTCCAGCCTTCAGTCCCGCATGTTCCTTCAGAAGTTATTCTAATATGTTGATTTAGTGCTCAAGTAACATTATCACAGTTGAAAACAGTTGTACTGCTTAGTGCTTTTGAGGAAACCATCTTACATATTTTCAAGATGTTTTGATAAATAGGAAATTGTAAAGAACAGCATCTCTCTATAAAAAAAACAAACAAACAAGAAAACATTGTAATGATGGAAAAGGCTTTTATGTCACTTTTGATCAATTTAATGCACCCTGACCTCAAAACAAATGAATGGTAGCATTTACATACAATACATAATCTGATATATGTCTTTAACTCCTTCTGTCAATGGCATACCAGTATATTCCAATTGCAATGTATCATTGTATCAAATTGGAGTTTTATTTATAGCCTATAAAATTTCAGCTGTGAAGTTAATTGACTTGGTCTAATATGTGTCTTAATTTAATTCAGTCCCCGAGCCTCCTCAGATCATCAGGGACATGGAGCCCCTGTCTGTCGAGGCTGGCAAACCTGCACGTTTCTCTGTGGAATTGACAGGAATTCCTCAGCCTCAGGTATCCTGGTATAAGAACTCTCAGGCTCTGTCTTCTGGGTTCAAGTGTAAGTTCCTGAGGGAGGGAAATGAGCACATATTGTTGCTCATTGAGGTCTTCCCAGAGGATGCAGCTCAGTACACCTGTGAAGCTAAGAATGACTATGGAGTAGCCACAAGCTCTGCGTCACTTAATGTGGAAGGTGAGATTATTATCAAACTGTTGTTTAAAACCAGTTTTAGGTGCTAGTTTTACATTCTTTCATATTGCCAGCAGTTTAACACAAACATGATTTTTGCAAACAGTTTCAGAAGTGGTTTCTCCAGACACGGTGGCTCCAGTTTCTCCACCAGTAATTATTACCTCATTGGAAGCGACCTCTGCTGAAGAGGGAGAATCAGCCAGATTCCAGTGCCGTGTCTTTGGAGATGGTAAGGCTCAACCCTGTGAATTAAACAATTATGGAAAATAGAATATATTGTAAAGCTTTTGTTAATTTATGCAGATCTGAAGATTACCTGGTACTTCAGAGATAAGGAAATTGTGCAGTCAGACAACTTCAGAATCTCTCAGTTTGGTGATAGCTGCCAGCTTGAGATCTCCAGAGCACATGTTGCAGATGCAGGAGAATACACATGTGTTGCACACAATTCTGGGGGAATGGTCTCTTGCTCTGCTGTTTTGAACGTCAATGGTATGTGCAAACTTTTAGGTTCCTTCTCTCCAGACAGTCTTTTTCTTGTTGAACAACCAGATTTCTTTCTTTCTTTTGTTTTTTTTTAGCATGTTCCATTGCTTAATGGGGGTTTTAGATGTCATGCATGATCAGGTCATTAACTTGAAATACACTTTGGACAAACTGTTTCTCATAGGGATTTCATTATCATTATGGATTTCACGAGACAGGTGGTTAGTTCCACTACCATCTATGATCTTACCAAGACCAGGACCCCATGATTCACTGTGCATGTCAAAGCCATTGTTTTCCATCAATATTCATCGATCATTCAACCACAATGTAGTTGTGTTAAAAGATGTTAAAAGTGTTAAAAGATACAAACTGCTTCACCTCTCTTTCTATATAGAGAGAACTAACCACAGACTATTAATAAAAAAAACTTTATTTTTCAACGAATAGGGTTTTTCCTCACAAAACATCGATATAAATAACAGTTTAAATGGAAGCCGCATTTTGCTTGTCATCATCCTAATGAATTTTGAAAACTCATCTATGAAATTCTGCCAGCTCTCACTACCTTTTCCCTACATTGATAATCTATTATTTTTAAACTTAAATGGCAGTTTGACATTTACAAATGTCTAATGCTATTTTTTTTATCGCTCAGATCTCAGTGTGAGAACAGTAGATAGGCAAAGTGTTTCGAGCACTGGAATGACTCGTTCGGAGATGGTCACCTCCCAGGCCATGAGTGAGACTTATTCTTCCACTATGCAAACTTTTGAAAGTGTCTCTACCATGATGATGTCCACAACGTCTGTTAAAAGCATTGAGGTCCAACAAGTTACCTCTGTGGAAGAATATCCTACAAGCCCCACTTTGACCCTGAAAATGAGTGATGTCATTGTCAGCCTGGGTGATGTGGCTCAGTTCAACTGTTCCTTCAGTGGACAACCATTTACTGAAATTATATGGGATCATAATGGAAGGACAATAACAAATACAGAAAGGGTGCAGTATGTACATCAAGGCGGGCTCATTTCTCTCATCATACTCAATGTCAATCTTGGGGACCAGGGAAGTTACTGCTGTACTGTTAAAAATAGAAATGGTGAAAATCGAACGTCTGCACAGCTCACAGTGGAAGGTGGATATAGATTTTGTTTTGTCCTTGATGCTCATTTCATCCCATCTGCTTCCTGCTGGTGTTTTGTTATTCTAAAATATGTTTCATGTGATTATAACCAACTTAAGTGTTTAATTAAATTTACAATGTAATATCCCGTGTAATCAATTTTAATACTTTAAATAGTTTAATCCTTCACATGCTTGGCCTAACATCATCCTCCATCTTACTAACCTTTTTGTTCTTATCAATGCTAAAATATCTTGCTGAATTACTGAATAATCCCTAATAAATTTCCCTAACTTTATTCTCACTCAGCTAAAGAAGCGAACCCCAAAGAAACCCTCGTACCCTCTGATTCTATCAGTAAATCTTCTAAAACTGAAAATGAGTCAAGTAAAAAGGCCACTGACCAAGAAAAGCAGGAGTCCTTACAGAATGTTGGAGCCCTGACAACAAAGTGGCAGATAAGCCGACATTACAATCCTGATGTTATCCCTTTGTTGGAGCGTGACATTTATGATGCAATTCAGCCAGAGTTCCTTGTGAAACTGTCCCCAGAATTCCTTGCCAAACAAAGAGAGAGTGTTTCTCTTTATTATGTAATCAAAGGAAGCCCCTCTCCGTTCGTTGTATGGCTACACAACCAGTTGAATGTTGAAGAGCCAAGGTCATACTCCTTGAAACATGATGGGCCCTTGTGCTGCTTAAATGTAAAGAATATTGGTTCTGAGCAAGGGGGCACACATTCTTGCAAAGTTATCAATGCTGCAGGAGACAAAACATGCAGCACTCATCTCAGAGTGAAGACAGGTTTGCATTTGCATGCTTTGGTCTTTACCACCTTTTATGTTAGCCCTGGGCGCCCTTTTTTTTTTTACTCATATGTCCACTCTTTTAAGTAGATAGAGGAAAAAAAAAGAAAAGAATGTGACATCTCTCAAAAAAGGAAAAAAAAATCAACATGCAAATGTTGTCTCTGTAGGAGACTGAAAGTGACTGCAGTGGACACCTGTCATGGGTGTTCTACAAGGGAGATGTGGTCCATTTTCATTATGTTTGAAGGAGAAAATGGGTTTATAATAACAAGAATGCACAGATACTAAAATACTGCCCAGAAACCTTGCTGTCACATATGTAATATGTGTTTTTGTTTTTCCAGTGTCTAAAGTGGATGAGGAGGCCAGTTATGAAGAGGAAGCCAAAGGTAAATGAATAAATATGAATTATGATCACTTATCTTTTGATTAGTTCTTTTCATTTTATTGTGAGGCTTTTTTCTGTAAACATTTCTTTAAAAAAATAATTTTCCATTATTATGAATCTACAGGGTTTTCAGTCATAAAATCTTGATGTATAATATTTAGTATATATTATGATATATATTATGCATTATGTATCGATTGTTATGATATTTTGTTATGTATTAATTGTATTGAACCATTGCATCATTTTTTTATTTAGTGTTTTCTGCCTCGACTATATCAACTGAGGAGGATTCTTGTGCAACAAGTCTTCATCTAAAAGAAAAAAGCAAAACATTTGAACTCCAGCCAGAGTGTAAATTATTTTCAGAACCATTAGAGAAAAAGCCAGAAAAGCCCGTTTTTGTAACTAAATTCTCATCAGCAATTGCAACTGTTGGAAACACAGCTAAGTTTACTGTGATAGTTTCTGGATTTCCTAGGCCAGTTATTCAGTGGTATCACAATGGCCAATTGATACAGTCCTCATCTTTTTATACATTTGTCCAAGAGAAGGAAGAACATAGTCTTGTCATAACTAACATTACCAAAGAGTTGGAAGGAGAGTATTCTTGCACTGCGAGCAACCGATTTGGCAAGTCAACATGTACGTCGTACCTTCATGTAAAGGTGAAGGACATAAAGGAGCAAGAAAAGACTTTTGGGCAGCCTCCATATTTCATAAAAGCAATTGAGCACATGAAGTGTGCAGCTGGTAGCCATGCTCTCTTTGAATACACCGTAGCAGGGGTTCCACTTCCTGATGTTCAGTGGTACAGGGGTAGCAATCATATGCTGCCTAGTAAGTACTGCATCATTGTGAACAACACAGATGGGTCTGGCTATTTAAAGATAGTAGGCATTCAGCAAAGCGACAGTGGTCTTTACTCTTGTAGAGCATGTAATCCTCTTGGAGAAACCTCTTGCAGTGCAGAACTCATTGTATTCTTGGAGACATCTTCTGAAGCCACCGAATCACGTTTGTATAGTGTCAGTCTTCCAGAACAAGTCAGGACTAGCCTTCAGCAGGGACACCAGATGGTTTATACGACTAGCACTGAAGACAGGCAAGCTGTTACAAGTGAGCAGATCGATACCTTGCATGCTTTAGAGATATCTGCAGCCACTGTGCACATGGAGCAGGTAACTCCCCAAGCTACAGTGATTCAATCTCATGATGTTCAGGAGAGAGTAAAAGTTGCCCCTGCCCAGCCAAAGCCAGTGGTGGTAACTCCTCTGAAACAACTGCATGTGGCTGCAATAACCTCTGCTGTTCAAGAAAAACAAGGCTTTACTGAGCAGCACTGTGATCAAATTGTTAGTCCAGAAGTACAAGAGCTTGAATTGGGTGTTGAGGAGCCCTCAAAATTTATGTCTGCCATTTCAGAAAGTTGTACACCTCTTAGCATAGTGAAAGCTGAGGATTTGATAAAAAGTGAAACAGAAAAGATGCAAACAGCTTCAGAGCCAAAGGTTATTGTTAGTGGTCCTCAAGTTGAAATTAAGTTACCAATTCTACAAGAGGAATGCACAAACATTAAAAGTCCTGAAGAGGAGAAAAGCTACAGTGTTGCAGAAGGGGTTAAGTTATTGTATACAGCAATATCGTCAGAGAATGTAGCACTTACAGAAGGTCATATTTCAGAGCTAGCAACTGTTGAGTCCATTGAATGTTTAGCTGAAAAAGAACAAGCCAAACCAGTGCTTACATCAATCAGTGAGACTAAGCACACGCTCTTAAAAGAAAACAACTTTGAAATGCATAGACCAGTCAAGGAAACCGCTCAGCTCTCTAAAGAACCAATGTTAAAATCAGCCCTGATTGCGGAAGAAAAGAACAAGCTTCAAGCTGACAAAACCACTGGAATACCTATCCTGGAGCATCCGTTTTCAGTCCATTCCCAAAAAGAAGAGGATCAGGTGCTTCATTTACAGCTTATCAGTGATCAAGATACTCTTCTGTCTGAGGGCAGATTTACTACTGAGAAGCCAGGTTTCGAGCAAGCGGATATTAAACAAATGCCAATTCTTTTGCACACAGTTTCTTCTGATGACCAGAAAACAGTTTTTTATGAACAGGCTACACAGTTAGCATCCAAGGATACCACAATTGTTGTAAAGCCTAGAGAAGAGGTTCCTGCCCCATTACATTTTCACTCAGTGCAGTTGAAAACCACTTTATGTAAAGAAGGGTTACTTTCAGTCGAAAAGCCAGATGAACAGAAAGTCATCCAGAGACAAGAAAAAAAACGTAACTTGGTAGCCACTAAAGAAGAACATGTAGAACTAACTTCAGATTATGCCAAAGGTCTTGATGTGATGGTAAAAGGTCTTAAGATTGAGCACAAAACAGAACCCAGACCCTTGGGTGTTCTTCAGGTAGTCTCACAGACTGTTCTGCTTTCGAAGGAAAGGCCTCTGGTCAGTGAAGTCAAGCCTCATAGTGCAATTGTGCAGAAAGAGGATTGGTGGAATAACATGCATGCAGCATCTGTCTCAGAATCTCATTCAATAGAAGAGGGTCTCACAGACAGTTTCAAAGCAGTTGAGGAATTCACTTGTAAGACAGATGTAGAAACTAAAGTACCGGTTCAGTCTCTTCATGTAGAAGAAAAAGCCATATCAATAGAAACTTGTGTTTCTCTTGAGGCTGCAGAGGAAAACTTTGCAGTTCAGATTCAAGAAGGTCAGTCTGTAAGGCAGTCAGTACTCATAGAGGAAAAACATACTCTGACAGGTGAAATGTCTCAGGGATTTACTAGATCAGAGGCAACTAAAATAGACATTACAACTCAGCCGCTCGAACCTCTTTTAGTAAGTGAATCACAGCAAAGCAAAACTCTTCCAAAGGAACTTACCTTTGTAATTCCTGTACCAAAATCACACAGCTTGGACATAAAACAACAGTTGGAAATGTCACTTCGATGTGCTGTGGCTTGTGAGCAGTCTTTGCTTTTTGCAGATGTACTGAAAAAGTTAGAAGTTATAGAAGTAAAGGAGGTCAAGGTGCATATGGAACCGAAATACATGATGTTCACTTACCTTATAACAACAGCTGGTCCACCCACAGAAATTACAATTGCCTTTGAAGGTGAATATCCCCAGACAGCAACTCTTAAAAATGAGCTTCATGCAGCTTTCTACTCTATGCTTAATCAGGAGAAACCCGTCTTGACCTCTGAACAGTCAAACATCTTAAAACTTGATAGACATGAGAGATTACAGGTTGGCAAAGCTTCTCCATATCCATTGTCCTCAGCAGTTTTAACAGAAAATGTTGAAGTGTTTGCAACACCCAAAATTCAGTCTGCTGCTCTGCAAACAGAATCTGAAGTCTCTTTCCAGTCTGCAGTGTCTCAAAAGAAAACTGCTCTCCAGGAGTCAAGGCACCATGTGACTCAGAAGACTGTTGAATCCAAAATGGACATTTATAGTTTCGCTGAGACTGAACGCAGGGAAATTAAAACTGTTTCAACTGAACATTATGAGAGAGATGTGTGTGTTTCAGATATTACAGTTGATGCCCCTCACAGGCAAGTCACTGTGGAAGAACCTATGGATATTCTTATTCAAGAAGACAAACGAGAGGAAGTTTTAACAGAGGACAGTTTGACAAAGCATTTGACCGAAAAGCTCTTTTTTGAAATACCATTAAAAGACATTACTGCAGAGGAGAATTCCAAGGTTACATTGTCTGTGAGAGTAAAAGGTGTAAAATGTGTAAACTGGCTTTTCAATGGAGCATTGATCAAATCTGGCAAAGAGTTCAAATGTTTAAAGGATCATGACTCTTACACACTAGTAATCAACAAAGTTATCAAGATGAAACATGAAGGTGAATATACCTGCGAGGCTGTGAGTGAAGCTGGCAAGATATCATCATCATCATCATCAAGGCTCATTGTTGTCTCAAGAGGTTGGACTGTGTGGATTTTGTCATCTTATAAGCGATATATAATTCTTAACAATTCAAATCAGACCATCACTAATTAACTAGTAGGCAGCTTCTACATCATCTTCCCATTAGTTCACCATTTCTTTAAGAATTCTTTTCAAGAATACATTATGCGTGCTAAACATCTTTCCACCCTCTTTCAAAATAATGCCACATTTTTCATCTTCTGAGTTCTTCAAGCATGACCATGTCATGTGTGACTCTTCATCTCCCTTTTGCTAATGCTCACATCACTTTTTTCATGTCATCCCTGGATTACTGTCATCCCTTCCTTTCCATCTGATATATCGCTCAAATCAAACCAAAAATCAAATAATGTTGCCAATGTAGTAATATTTTGTATTTTTATTCCTTGCATGTTTGCAGTGCCTCCGGTTTTCAAGAAGAAGATTTGTGACATGCAGAGCAACATTGGCAGCCCAGTGAAGTTTGAATGTGAAATTGAAGAGACACCCAATGTGACCTTCAAGTGGTTCAAGTCTGGCTCAGAGATTAGACAGAGTGACAAATTCAGGATCATCAGCAGGCAAAGTACATCATCTCTAGAGATCCTCAACCCAACAAAGGATGACGTTTGTGAATACAGCTGTCGCGCTTCAAACAAGCACGGTAGTGACACCTGTTCTGCTAACCTGAACATCACTGGTGAGTAGCTGGTTTTGAATTTGTACGCTTTGCTTTAGCTGCTGGCAACTCTTCAACAAAGGTTACTGATTTTCAAGGTTTCAGATTTTTTTTTCTCCATCCTGTACATCCAATCTGCACTCTTCTGTATGACAGAGTTATGTACGTTTTGTAATGTTATATAAATATATGTTGGATCTTATATTGTGTGTAGTGTGTAGTGATTATGAAATTACTGAAGACAGAAATGTCAAATCTTTTAAGCTCTTCCTCTTAATGTTATTCTTTATATTCTGTCTTTTTTAATTAATACAATTAATCCTCCTGTGATCAGTGCTACCTGTCTCTGTAACCATGTCTGAACTTGGAAATTTATGTGATAGTTTTATGATCTTTCCCAATTATTTTTTTCCGTACTTATTTTACTAAAATTATTTCAAATGCTCATATTTTGAGTCTCTTCTGATTCAATTCAGATATTTTATACAGATATTGTAGACAGGTTACAAAATGTTTTTGGGTGGCCTTATGTGGTAGAGATATAGACAAACTCAGAATGATTCCATTTTAAAAATGGATATTCAATTGTCTATTGAGTGCACATTGGATTATAATTTTGGGAATTCATCTGTTTCAGTCATGTGACTTTTTCCAGCTCATCCACCATGTTTATGACCATGGATTGGGTTGGGGGGGACTTGATCACTGAATTTGACCTACAGTATAACAATCCCAGAAGCACAGACCATATCCAATTCAACTCTGTATAGCTGTGTGCTCTCTGTATGCTGGAGCTATATATTGAGATGAATTGTGGATGAAAATGTGTGTGTGTGTGTGTGTGTGTGTGTGTGTGTGTGTGTGTGTGTGTGTGTGTGTGTGTGTGTGTGTGTGTGTGTGTGCGTGTGCTGTTTTGCAGTAAATATAGGCCTATCTAAACATCCTTAGAACAAGTTAATTTTACCTGATAATGAAGACTGTATGAGACGTTTTCAGAAAATCAGTCTTGAATAATAGTACATTTTGTCTTTAAGCACTGACAGATGTGTTTTATTGCGAAATGACTTCTTTGTAAGTTTGTAATTAGTCTTTTTGAGTTGAAATATCTCAAAATTCTAAGCAACGAGATCAATTAACTTCAGAAGTAACACTGCAAAAGATATTAAGACTTGTTTTGATAGACTTTAATATAAGTGTATTTTGTCTTTTCTTTGACTTCTTTTTAGTATAAACAACTTAAAAACAAGTGCAGTAGGACTAAATAAAAACGTAATTTAAAAAAACAATCTATGAAAAAAGTAGTGTTGTTTGCCAAGTGCATTGACCTTGTTTCAGAGATTTTAGATTTTTTTTTCCCCCTCACTATTTTTAACAAAACTCTTTAGACACCCTGAATGTGTGAGCAATGACTTTATAATGACTTCATAAAGTTTGCATACTCATTCATGTTATTGCTCAAACTTGCTTTTGAACACATAAGTCATGAAATCTAGCTGGATTTGTGAGCAGGAAGGGCTGCTGGCTGTGTGGTTCGGCGATTTATAATTGATCTGTGCAGTGAGGAACATACATATGCTAGTGGACATCGTTTGCTTGTTAGCAGAACTGCAGCACTGGGTTTTTTCTGGGCCACGCGTCCCTGTGGAAAACCAAAGGCAAAAGCTGCTGTTCAACAGGCCGGAGAAATGAAAATAAAATGCCCCTTTTAAACGTCCTTCTGTTGAGAACCCTTCAAGGGAGAACATACCATGCATTCACTGAAATCTTACAAATACACATTTTTAGTATCAAGATCATCTTCAGTATTTGTCTTGTTTTGCAGTAAATGTATGTAAACATCACTAGAACAAGGTAATTTCAAGGTAATAAATGACTAGCAAAATATCTACTGGTAATGCTGCATGCAGAAATGTCATATGCAAATACTGTTGAATCTGTGGTTTTTGCAAGAAAAAAGCATTGTATTATATATATCTTCACTGTACATTACTGTAAATTTTATTATTTTTGTAAGAAAAACGGTGAATTACCATAAAATTTAGTGAAAAACTGTAAATTGATCAACATCCCATTATATGTCATTTTTCTGTAAAATACTGCAAAATTTGTGGATTTTGCATGTTAAACTATGAATTAACTATGAATTAAACTATGAATTAAAAGATAATTACAGTGAAAAACATAACCTTATACAGTAAAAATTGTAAATGATTAAACATCACAATGTAATTTTACTTCCAAACACATTGGACTTTTTCGTCTGTGAAAACCAAAAGGAAATGTTTACCAGTATATTCACAGTCCC
>JAUZSZ010000104.1:27617475-27633341 GCA_034780575.1 Labeobarbus marequensis | reverse complement strand
TGGTTAACATCGCAGGTAGTCAGTATTATCTTACTGCATGATTTCATGTTTCTCACTTCTTGTCAAATTCCTTTTTCTTCTTTGCATGTTAGTTTCTGGTAATTTTGTTTCTGTGATGTGTATTACCTTCCACTTTCTGTTGTTTCTGTTGTAAACATGACCTCCCCTACTTTTCACTGAAAAGCACAGGTAAAAAATACTGTAATTGTTTACTTTTTTTAATGTCTAGAACAAAAAAGGCCACCGACTTTTGACATTCCCCTTAAACCAGTGACAGTGAGTGAGGGAGAAAGGCTAAACCTTAGCTGCCATGTTTCTGGGTCTTCACCAATGAAGATTCAATGGATGAAGGACAGAAGGGAGGTCACATCCTCTGCTAACAGCAAGATGATATTTGTGGATGGCACAGCCACACTGGAGATAAATCAGACATCCAAAACTGATGCAGGAGATTATCTGTGCAAGGCAACCAACAGTGCTGGTAGTGAATTCTCCAAGACCAAAGTCACAATCAAAGGTAATTAGAAGACTATTGTAAATCTAACTTTTCTGTAATAATCATAATCAGTGTATATTTCAATGCAGCTAAATTAAAAATGTAGCATATGAAAACCAAACTTATTCTTGGTTTGAACTCACATTTAATTAGTTTCTTTCATTAATGTTCTACTTTTGGGTGTAATATTTTCAGCTTTGCTAACAGTACCAAGTAGAGTTTAAGCTAATGTCTGAATTTCTTATTTCATTGTCTTATTTCATTTCAACATCTTTACCATCTTGATGATTTCCACATCTTGTTTTGTTTGCTCCTTATGTGCCTTTGATCCATCTGATCTTGTTGTTTCTTAGAAATTTTTACATTTTTCATAGTGCACCACTAAGCTGCAATATTTTGCTGTGATCTTGATAGTATTTGTTTTCACATGCATATTTATTCTTGATTCACCAAGGATCTTTGTAGACATGCATTTTATCTGAATAGCAAAGCTTAAGGCACCAATGCTTAGACTTACATAAATTGCTAACTAAGGTGCCCGAGTTTGACCTGTGAGCTTTATCAAAAACTCTGCACTAACAAAAATAATAGTCTAAAGCATATGCACTAAGTTTGTTACAAAGCCGAGATGTGCCTAGTAGTCTTATCTAGATTTCAGTCCATTTTTATGTTACTTAATATGTGGTTACATTGTTGGTATTACTCAGATAAAGCAGGTGCAACACCTGCAACAGCACCAGCAGCCCCCACAGCAACTCAAACAGTTAAAAAACTGGATAACTTGTTCTTCATTGAGGAGCCCAAGAGCATTCATGTTGTTGAGAGTAAGTTGATGCTTTCTGCTGATTGGTGAAGATATGTCTTTTCATGATTAGTGTTAAAATTTTGAATTACATGATGGAATCACATCATATTCTGGATTACAGAGGGTACAGCTGCCTTCATTGCTAAAGTTAGTGGTGATCCCATTCCCAATGTGAAATGGATGAAGGGCAAATGGAGGCAGATGACCCATGGTGGTCGCGTCAACATTCAACAAAAAGGCCAAGAGGCCAAGTTGGAGATCAAAGAGGTGACCAAATCTGACTCTGGTCAGTACAGATGTGTTGCTTCTAACAAACATGGAGAAATTGAGTGCAGCACAGACTTGAATGTTGATGAGAAGAAAGAGTCCGGACCAGAGGTGGTCAGACTGAAGAAGTGAGTCAGAAATTGTGGTTTTCCTTGGCAGAAAAGCTCAAAATCACAGTTCTGTAATGATTATAACCTTGCACTGTTTTTTGTTACGTTCAGGACTCCATCAAAGCAGAAAAGTCCAAAGGAAGACAAAGACATTGACATTGTTGAGTTGCTAAGAAATGTAGATCCAAAAGAGTATGAGAAATATGCTCGCATGTATGGAATCACAGACTTCCGGGGTCTCCTTCAAGCTATTGAGTTTCTGAAGAAGGAGAAGGGTGAAGAAAGTGGAAGACCGGTAGATAAATCTATATTGTTTTGTCTTAATAACTGATCAAAGTCTTACGTTTTCCTACACATTATTGAGGTAGAAATCTACAACAAATAGCTTTAATCAGTGCCCTTGTTTTCTGAATCAGGAAAGTGAACATGGAAGAGAATATGATGAGGATTTGGCTAAGCTTGTGTCTGATTTGCAGAGGCGAATGGAACACAGTGAAGTATGTTTCTTCTTTGGGAAGTTGAAGAACCACTGCTTCAGTTTTCAGACATATTTTCATTTTGATGCATTTGCTAATCAGATGCATGTTGATGACCTAAATGTATGAATATTTTGTTTTTGCAGCCTGTTACCCTGCTTAAAGGCATCACAGATCAGACAACGCAAGTTAACAAAGAGGCAGTATTTGAGTGTGAGATTAAAATCAACTATCCAGAAATTACACTGTCTTGGTATAAAGATACACAGAAGCTAGAAACTAGTGATAAATACGACATTAAACTCGTGGGCGACCGTCAGATATTGAAGATCAAGAACTGTCAGACCAGTGACCAGGGAAATTACCGTGTCGTTTGTGGGCCACATATATCCAGTGCCAGACTGACAGTGTTGGGTAAGTCAATTTTAAAGACCTTGTATTCTGCATTCAAATACCAATTTGTGCCAATAATAAATTGAGGCACATTACCTCAATATTCTACAGAGAGTCAAGATCATGTGCAGAAACCATCACCTGGTAAGAGGGTAGAATTGCATTGTAGTGGAGTGTTTACTGACACATATTATAGATGTATGTCTTATACCATATTCACTTCAATTAAGTGATCAATATGAGGAGGGCCACATAAATTGCCTAGTCATGTAAGGAAATTACTAACCTCTTCTTGTTTCTCTACCTACTAGCAAATGCTAAGGATCTTTTTATTTTTCCTAAAATTGCTTGGCTATAGTGGTGTTGATTGTGTACCAACAAAGTGTTGGATTAAACAAAAAGTGTGTGCGTTTGAAAGCACATTTACATTTCTTCTTATTTCTTTTCTCTTTTCCTTTTTTAATTATTATTTTTATTTATTTAGTTAGTTATTTTTATTTTATTTGAAAACAGTGACATTTTGAGATGATTTACCATTCCAAAACCTTTATGTTATTTCTAGCTGATCAAATTCAATTCACCAAGCGCATTCAAAATATTGTGGTGAATGAGCGTCAGTCTGCCACTTTTGAGTGCGAGTTGTCTTTTGACAATGCGGTCGTCACCTGGTATAAAGATGCATGGGAGCTTAAAGAAAGCCCGAAATATACCTTCAGGTGTGAGGGACGAAGGCACTTTATGATCATCCGTAATGTAACATCTGATGATGAAGGTGTGTACATTAATCCTAATGTACTACTTAGTGGCTCAATATAAATATAGAATTAAGCAGATTTAAACTAAATTAACTTCACTGGAAATCTTTTAGGCGTGTACTCTGTGATTGCGTGCCTGGAGCCTGTTGGTGAAACTAAAAGTACAGCTGAGCTTTATCTGTCAGGAAAAGGTAAAATCTACAGCAGCATCACTTTGTGGCTTGTTTACTAGAGTTTAGTTAACAGCAATTATATTTTACCTTTTTTTGCAGAATTTGAAATAAGAACACGTTCTTTTGGTAAGTGGTTTGTTATGCACTAAAGAATTTCTGAGAATTGACCATCTCTAATTTACTCATTCCCCTACCCCAACTCATTTCTTTACAAATTCTGCAAAATGTTAAACAAAAGTTTATTTAATGAAACCATTTAATAATAATAACAATAAATAAATGAATAAATTAAATTCATCTCAACCTGTCCAGATGTTCCAGATACATCGATACATGTGCCAGATGTGTCATCTGTGATTAGTTTTAAAGGTAAGACTAAAACAAGTAAAGAAATGTATAAATAGAATACCATAATGTCCTATAGTTTCATTTGAACTTACCTGTTACCTTTTGATTAAAAGAAGAATCCTCAGAATTTCATTATGAAGAGAAGTTTGAAATAACAGGTACTATTTCAAATTAAAATGATTGTGTAATGTTTCTTAACCTTTAATACGTAAACTTGGTGAGTACATTAAATACACTAAAAGACTAAAGACTAAATGTTTTCATCATGTCAACCCCCGAATGCATCGGTTAACTATTTCCAAATCATTAGCACATTACCATTTAATCTCACCCTGGTATCATCTAAAGTGGATGTTTAATTAAAATACAACTAATGTAATATGATCATGTTCTAAATTTGGTATTTATTTGTTATCTTTGCATTTGCACTAACATCTGAGCTGAACGAGATTTTGTCCTTTTGTCACTGTTGTTACAGAATTGTATTTTTTTTTTCATTAAAACATAAAACAATTTTATTATTGTATGGTAGAGCTTCAGAACTGGACAGTTCAAGAGGAGAGTGTTACTTATGAATTTTCTTCACTGCAAGGTGCACTGTAGTTAACAGTCTTAGAGTCTTTAACTAAGAGCATAACGTTTTGCTCATCTTATTTGTACAGTATGTGTGTGGACTTTCTTCACTCATCTTCATAATAATTCTTTTTTTTACATATCATATTTTTTTTTGTCAAATCAAATTATATGTATATAATTTGTCTTTTTGATATAACTGGCTATTAAACATCATCCCCGCCTATCCCTTTCAATAATCATCACCTCCATCATTTTCAATTCAGCATCATTAATATTTTTAATCCACAGGTATTGTGCTGCAAACCTTGTGTGTGTGTGTATGTTTGAAACTGAATATGTGTGTCAATATTCATGCCTAAGAAAGATCTGTATCTTGTTTTTCATCAGAATCGAAGAAACCTGTTGAGGAGACTGTAACAAAACATGTAGTGGAAAGGACAGAGGAGGTCCCTATGAAAGGTATTGGATGAAGAAAAAATGCTTTGCTTATGGCTGTCCCTGATGATCTCTTAACATTTATCCATGTAAAGCCAACCGCCTTTTTTATTTTTATTTTTTTACTCTAAAACTTATGTTGTTATGTTAAATGTTGTCTATACTGAATCAAAAACATTTAACATTTTTGGTTCTTTCCTTGTCTGGGTGTTGTGTTTGTGTATTATTATTATTACTGTCACTATGCAGTTGTTTATTGTATAATTGCTTTTTATGATTGGTCTTGGTTGTATGTCCATGAATATGTTCTTCTAATGCTTGTGCAATCATGCTAAAAGCATGGACGCTTGGGCTACTTAAACTCTGCTTAAGCTTTCCAGTTGTATTTTAACAAAGCTGATGTCTTTTATGTACCTGAAGTTATGAAGCTACCAGAAGAGAAAACTGAAACATCCTTTGTAAGGCCTTCAGTTCCTGAGAAAGGTATTATTATGTCTTTGCTTGAGTGTTATATTGTTACACTGTTTCTTCCCTCTGTGTTAATTTTTTTTTGTACCAAAAAATTTAAACCAATTTCCTATTTGTGAAATGTCTGTTTCTTACCGTATAAACTGTGTTTGTGTACTTGCTGTATATGTAGCTCTTTGGTGTAAAGATTCATAATTTGCAACTTAATTTTATTTCTATGACGCCATGATATTTTTAAGAACCTGAAGCGAAGAAGCCTGTTGAGGAAAAAGTCACATCTGTCAAGGTGACAGAGCAAAAAGAACAACCTTCACGCAAAGGTATTACCAGCAGTATGTGTTTTCAGTGTGTATACTATTTTGTATATGTTCTATGTATGTTGATTGTATGTATAAATATGTTTCTTTTTTCAGTTTAAATTTATGTATGTTATGTGTATATGTTGATATGTGTGTAACTGTAATTTGCAGTTTCTTCTTGTCATTTTCTTGTTATTATGTAAAGTATTCTTAATGTCTTGGGATTCAAAATATCTTACACACAGAAATTAAATATCTAAAGCTGCTGTTATATAATTTCTGTTTGTGTTGTTAGTCTCCTTTGAAAATTTATAGCAATATTAGTGTTACTTAAAGATGTTCTCAAACCTACACCCTCAGAGCCCAAACCTCAGGTGCCAGCAGAACCAAAGGCTACAGTGGCTGAACCAAAACCTGAACCTAAGTCTGAGCCAAAAGCTCTACCTAAACCTGAGCCCAAGCCTGAGTCCAAGCCTGAGCCAAAAGCTCTACCAAAACCTGAGCCCAAGCCTGAGTCCAAGCCTGAGCCAAAAGATCTACCCAAACCTGAGCCCACGCCTGTGCCCAAGCCTGAGCCAAAAGCTGTACCAAAATCTGAGCCCAAACCTGAGCCCAAGCCTGAGCCAAAAGTTACACCAAAGCCTGAGGCTGAACCTAAGCCTGCAGTTGCAAAGAAAGTTGAGGCACCTTCTGTCAAAGGTATTGTGTGTAATTGAATCATCTGTGCTATTGTGTGTGTGTGTGTGTGTGTGTGTGTGTGTTGTGAGTCAGCACATCTGTCTGTGTCAAGTACTGTATGTACGAGTGCCTTACTAAATGTGTTGTATGTTCAGTCCTTAGAATCTTAGAATCAACCTCTTGTTCAACTTTAGAATATAAAGTTCTCTCTGCTTTATATTTTTGGGTTTACAGTATGCTTCTTTGTTTTTGGTGTTCTTTTAAAGCACCCGAAGCTCCAAAAAAGCCAGAAGCTGCACCTCAACCTTCCTTAGATATTAAAAAAGATGAGGCTTTAACTCCAAAGCCAGACACTACTCAAATAAAAGGTAACTTTAAAACTCAATAGCTAGGAAAATTACTGAGCATAAGTCTTGCAAGGGATCTTAAAACAATTTCATTTTTGTTTGTTGTCTGTACAAAACTTTGCCACCAAAAATGGTGCTCTTGGAATGCATGTAAAACTCTTTATCTTGACCTTTTAATTGATTCTTTTCATCCTATGGGCTTCTGCATTCTAGTGTGAATGCCTGTCTTTTTGTTTTATGACACTGTTTAATACATGTGTTCTTTTGAAGCTTTTGTGGAGATCAAGGAAATAGAGGCACCAAAAGCAAAGCTAGATAGAAAACCAGAGCCTGCACGTGCTGCCGCTGAGCCACCAAAGAGAGACATCACTTTACTACTACCAGATGAATCTATCAAAGATCATTTGCCTGTCCACTCTGAGCCATCAAGTGTAGAGCCAGCTAGTCAGCTTAAAACTACACAAAGCCAGCTTTTTGAACCAGTTAGAAAACAAGTAGTCACAGCTTCACCAGAATTTATAGTTGAACAAACAAGAAAACAACCTCCCCAAGAAGTTTTCAAAGCAGAGCCAGAGTCTTCAGCCAAAACTTCAGAGCCACCTCAAACAGATCAAGCTAAAAAGCAAGTGCCATCAAAGAGTGAGCCAACCCCTAAAATCAGTGAGCCAGCACTTGCTCACAAAAAGGAGGGTCGTCCACAGAAAGGTATTCCTAAGTCTTCATATTAAGCTCCTTATAATGCCTTGCATTAATGGGTTAGCAATCATTACAAACTCTCTTTAAAGGTGTCTTGTTATCTCATTTACTCTTCTTAATGTGCTGTTCTTTGTCTGGTATTATTTTTATATTTACGAAGTGGTTGAAGTAAAGGCTGCAGAACTGCCATCTGAGAAAAAGCCTGTGACTAAAGCTAAAATGGAGACTGAGATTCCCTCAGCCAAAGGTATGCTCGGCTGGTCATAGGAGATACAAATTAAATTTGTATCTCTGCATTAATAGATCTGTTTGTGATACAAAAACAGATCTCCCACTATTTATAGCATAACCATTATTAACATTTTAATCAGAGATATCTGAAGAATTATTTTTAATTTTATTAATATATTAATCTACTCCAGGTTAAATAAGTTTTACCTTCAATAACCCAAGCCAGAGAACATTCTGGCAATGCTGGCGAATTAAAGATTATCCCTTCAGTCAAGGACGCCACGACATAAGATGTTATTTTCACTTTTATTTTGCATTAACAAATAATCCTTTCTAGGTTAATGTGGGAAAAGAGATTTAAATGTGGAATATACGTTTTGATGTTGGTATGCATGTTTTATTGAAAATTCTTCTGCCACCATTGCACGGTGCAATCTTGAAAATCTTTCATCTTTAAAGTCTTTGCAGCTTCTGAGAAGAAAACTGACCAATTTCCTCATACAGTGGAAGTAACTCAGAAGATTTCCATGGAGGAAATGTTTTTGAAGGAGGAAATTGTGGAAGAGAGTGAAAGCGTGCCTCGTCCACCTGAGGAAATTTTGTCTTATCAAGAGCATATTATGAGGATGGATGTGAGTCATCACAGTAGAGAGTCAGCTGCTGAAGATATGAAGATAATTAAAACAGAGGTTTCCCAGAGGCCAGAACCCTCTTTTGAGCTGAAAAAAACAAAGGAGATACCTGAGATGAAATGGTCAAAACAAGAAATGCACACTGAGAAAAAGGAAAGGAAATTAGAGATGTCCAATGTTGAAACATTTCCAGAAGCTGTGGTGGTACTTGGCATTGAGACACCTCAGAAAAGGCAAGACATTATGCCAGATAAAAAGAAAACATCTGAAGATATGCCTCTACAAAAGAGAGATGACACCCCTAGAAAAGAGATGGCCATTCAGAGAGAAATAGATGTTCACAAGAAAGAGTCTATTCACTTACAGACTGTTCATGAAAACAAGAGATCACACGAGGAACCCCCTCAGAAATTACCTGAGACAACACCAATAGTAAAACCAGAAGAAAAGGGAACTATGTTAAAAGAAGTGCGTAAAGCACTTGAAAGAGGTAAACCTTACAGTCTTCAGCAAATGCCTTGATTGGTATATTGCAATCTTTACTTGAATTTTTTGTCTTCAGGTATTTGCCGAAAAGGCAACTGTGATTTACTTTTCTTTGTCTTATATGTAATGTGCCTGCATGTTCCTCTTTAGTTTCTTGTATCTTGAATATGTTATAATTCTTAATTAGACAAGAAGACCCAGGCTGTTACAACTCTTGTGTCAGAAGTTGTTTCTCCTGCAAAAGGTACTCAAAGGAAGGCTGGGAGATTTGGTGCTATTACTCTTCAGTTCTTAGTTTAGTGTGTGATAATGTGTCCGTATGCTCATCTGTATATGTTCATGGTCTATTTCTTCATTGTGATCATGGCTTACTTTTATTTAAAGAACCAGAATTAGTGAAGAAACCTGAACCAGAAGTCCTAAAGCCAACTGTGGCTCCAGCTGAACAGAAAATATCGCCTCCATTAAAAGGTATACAGCAAATCTGGAAGAACCATTTTCTGGTATAAAAGTCAGTCTTTGATATCATGTTTGTTTTGTATCTTCTTTTGTCATCATGTTTAGTCCAATTTCACCTTATTCCACATGTGGCTTTATTATTTTTAAATGTGATTACGGTATTGTTTTAATTGAAGAGCCACCTGCTGAAAGGAGAACATCACCTGAGGCACCAAAGCCAATTGTGGCCCCAGTTGAACAGAAAATATTGCCTCCCTCAAAAGGTATTCAAAGTCACATTGTGGTAGAACTCTTTGCTGGTCTGTTTGTTAGTCTTTGGTATGTGGTTGTTTGTTTTGTTAGTCTAATCTTTTTCTGTGCTCATCTTTAGATGTTCTTTGTCCAGGCAAATAATGTCTTAGTCACATTTTTTATTTGTTATTCTTGCTTGTGATTTATGGCATTGTTTTATTCAAAGAACCAACTGTTGAAAAGAAACCAGTTCCTGGAGTACCAAAGCCAACTGTGGCTCCAGTAGAACAGAAAATAGTATCTCCTCCAAAAGGTATATAAAGCAAGCATCTTTTGCTGGTCTATAGTCTTCGGAATGAAGTGTGATTGTTTGTTCTTATTTGTGTTCATCTTTAAATGTTCCATGTCCAGTCAAATGACATCTTTTTCCACATTTGTCTTCATTATTTTTGGTTTTGATTATGGTATTGTTTTATTTAAAGAGCCAACTGCTGAAAAGAAACCAGTTCCTGAAATAGCAAAGCCAACTGTGGCTCCAGTAGAACAGAAAATAGTATCTCCTCCAAAAGGTATACAAAGCAAACATTTTTTGCTGGTCTATAATCTTTTGAATGAAGTGTGATTGTTTGTTCTTATTTGTGTTCATCTATAAATGTTCCATGTCCAGTCAAATTACATCTTTTTCCACATTTGTCTTCATTATTTATGGTTGTGATTATGGTATTGTCATATTTAAAGAGCCAACTGTTGAAAAGAAACCAGTTCCTGAAGTACCAAAGCCAACTGTGGCTCCAGTAGAACAGAAAATAGTATCTCCTCCAAAAGGTATATAAAGCAAGCATTTTTTTGCTGGTCTATAGTCTTTGGAATGATGGGTGATTGTTTGTTCTTATTTGTGTTCTTCTTTAAATGTTTCTTGTCCAGTCAAATAACATCTTATTCTGCATTTGACACCACTATTTTTGGTTGTGATCATGGTATTGTTTTATTTAAAGAGCCAACTGTTGAAAAGACACCATCTCCTGTGGCACCAGAGCCAACGGCAACTCCAGTTGAACAGAAAGTCTCTCCTCCCACAGGTAGAGTCTTTGTTTTCATGTCTTCTGTGTCATTTGTTATTGTTGGTGTTCCTTTTTGGGTTTTTAATGTGTCTGAGGTCTTGTGCATTCTACTTTTTAAAGTATCTTTGAATCTTGTCATGTTATTACATGTTTGTCTTAAAATACTTAAAAACAATTTCAAACTGGTTAGTATGTTTCTTAACCAAAATTATGGCTAAGAAGTGTCTACTTTTGTATTACACTTTATTTAAACATTTACCTTAGGTTACTATGCACATTCATAATGAGAAAATTATTTAAGCAAACATTCACACATTTTCTTAGCTTAAAGTACATTCTTTCTTCAATGGACCCCAAAGGAAAGTCTGAGCAACTTCTTTTATACAATGAAAGTGGACGCAGACCAGGGACTGTCAAGTTCCAAAAAATAAAGGCGAAAAATGTAGTCTATAGTCTATATTCAGAGTTTTCTGAAGACATATGATCTCAGGAACAGATTGAAATTTAAGTTAATTACTGCAAATTTAACAGCCATGGTCACCATTCACTTTCATTGAATAAAAAGAACAGCTTGGACATAATGCTATAAATATTTCCGTTTGTATTCCACAGAAGACATAAAGTCATATAAAGCATTTCAAAAGATAAAAGGGGAAATGATGACAAAAGTCGATTTTTTTTAAAGTGAATTCCATCTTACTTGTGTGTATTGGTACCTGTTTAATCTGAAATGATCTCTGAAACAGATGCAGAAAAGGGCCCTGTTACAGCTCCTGGACCTGCTGGCAAAGGTATGTTGATGTGCGAGTTACATGCCACAAATGATGTTTGATTATTAAACATATTCAAATCAGTTATTCAGGCAACACATTTCACATGTCTGCTTGTTGTTCTGTTTGTTTTGTTTCATTTTTGTTTGCTTATTGTTTTGTTTTATTCTTTTTTCTTTATTATCATTACAGTTCTGTTCACTACTATTGGGGTTGAGGTTTATTTCATTTTAATTCCAACACAGATTACTTAGCTTCAACACTGCTGTGTGATATGTGTACAGGTGTCTTATGTCATGCTGATTGTACTGTCCATGTTATGTGATATTGTGACCTTTATCACCTCAGAAACAACTAGCACCACGCGAGCACTTCTTAAACAAAAGAGTAAAATTCACATCAAGGAAGAGAAAAAACTGGACATGCCAACCGTAAAGAAAGTAACCAGAAGATCAAAAGAACATCAGGAAGATCAAGAAGTTATATCACATAAGAAAGCTGGCAAGATTCTGTGTGAAGAACCACCAACAGAAGAGGGACCACTTCTCAGGAAATTTGAGAAAACTGAAATTGGTGGAGAGGAGATGGTGTATTCAAAGGCTGTTACTGAAATCAAACTCACCAGCAGCTATGAAGTCACAGAAGATACTTGGTCATATGAAACTGCTACAAAAACAGAGAAAATATCTAAAGGGGAGGAAAAGAAGACAGAACAATACAAGGATGTGAGGGAGAAGAAAGGGATTGTTCCTGAAATTGGTGGAAGAGAAGTAGAAAGTAAGGGTAAACAAGGAAGTAAAACTCTAATGGAAGATGAACCTAAGATACCTCTGAAAAAGGCAACTAAGTCAATATCAGCTGAGAAAGAACAGGAAACTGTAAAATTAAAACCTGTTGAGAAATTAGACAAGGTCGTTGTAGATCCCCAGAAAGACAGCAACATAGACAGGAGCAAAGATAATATTGGTGTCCAAAAACATGAAAGGCTTATAATGGATGAGCCTGTTTCAAAGAAGGAAATAGATGTGACACCTACAGATCAAAAAACTAAAGAACCCATAATTCCAAAACCTGTTGTGGTTAAAGATGAACTCTCCAAAGAACCTGAGAAATTTCCAAAGAAAGCAAAGAGAATTCTACCACATGATGAGAAGCCAGAAACTGTTACTCTGAAACCATTTTCCAAAGAATCTCATGCTGGTGTAGCCACTGACATGGTTCCTCAAGAGCAAACTGAGAAAAAGCCTGTAGACATTAAGCATCCAGAGAGACCAGAAACAACACATATCCTGATGGAGCCTCACATCCAGGTAAAAGAACCAGGAAAAAGTGAAAAAACATATGAAGAGGCTGAAAAGATCAATAAGATAGAGTTACCCCATGAGTATCAGCCTATGAAGAGAATTACTTCTCCAGAGAAGACACGGGAAGTTTCCAAAGAAGAGGGGAAGGGAGTAACTAAAAAACATAGAATTATTCCAACGGATGAAATGAGAAAAGAAGAAGTATTGTTGAAACCTGTAGAAGGAAAAATAATTGCAGAGAAAACTCCTTCACCAAAGGTAGATAAACCTAGTCCTCAAGTCACTCCACTGACTAAAAAGAGTCCAAAAGAGGAAGCTAAACCAGCAATGGCAAAAAAATTTGGTCTTTCACCAAAGGAAATGGAGAGAGAAGAGGAAATATCAGTGAAGCCTATAGAACCTGCAGAGCTAAAAAAGACTCCTTCACCAAAAGTGGACATACAAAAACTTAAACCCACTGAATCCATTCCAATGGAAAGAAAGTCTAGTGCAAAATCACCCAAGAAGATTTCACCAAAAGATTCACTTGAGTCTGTAATTCTGAAGAAGGTCTCAAAGACAGTCTCCCCCAAAGAAGAAAAGACTACTCAGGAACCTCCCTTAAAAACGACTGAAGACAAACTACCAATGGTAAAGGAGTTGTCTCCTAGTGTTTTGCATCTACAAAAGATTCCTACACAGCAAGAGGAGGTAGTATATGAGCAAGAGCAGGAGGTGGTGGATGGTGAAGAAGAAGAAACTTGGGGATGGGAACTTGCTCCTAGGGATAGTTATGGATCTGAAACCTTTGATGACACCTTGGAGAATGGAGCTGTTGAAACCCCAGGAATGGGTGACAAGAAAGGTGAGATGGTGGCACCTAAAGCTCACCACTGATATCTTGTGGCTCCCTACAATCGTTCTAAATAATATCAACTCAACTGGACTCATCATCCGTTATTACCCTTAACAAGTGTCTTCATTTTTAAGTGTTTAGTTGTCTTTGATGTTGTGTATCCTTCCTTTGATTTATTAATTCTTTCATTCTTGGTTCATCAAACCCTCTTGATAAAATGTGTGTCAGTGAAGTCCTGTTCTGTCATGTAACTGTTTGTCAATCTCATTTTCATTCCTCCGTCTTTATTCGTCATTTTTGTTGTGGGTGTCATTTGTCCTGGGCTGTTTTTCAAACTTGTTTTATTGTCCTTGTCATTAAAATGCTCACATATGATATCCTGTGTATATAATTTATTAACCAATCATTTCAGATCCTTTGCAGTTTTACCATTTCAAGCCTTGCTTAATAGTATAACAATATTTCAAACAGATGGAAAACCAAAGGAGGAGCCAGCTCCAGGCAGAGGCAGAGGACTAAGACGTATGTTCGTAATATACAGTACATGTGTAATATGCATTTATAATGATACAGTGCATATGTTAATTTTAAAGTTATAAACAAATAATTTAAAATGGTGAAACTTTTGTGTGATCACAAATGTAACATTTTTTTTCTTTTTTATTGTAGCAAGACAAACTCCATCTCCTGGTGATGCTGGAAGGGGTAGAGGGCTTAAACCTGGTGGTGGAGGTGACAAGCCTCCAGGAGAATCACCATTTGGTTTCCAGCTCAAAGCTGTCCCGTTGAAGTTTGTGAAGGAGCTCCAAGACATTGTGTTACAGGAGGCTGAGTCCATTGGCTCCTCTGCTGTATTTGAGTGCCAGATCTCTCCATCTACTGCTATCACCACCTGGATGAAAGATGGAAGCAATCTAAGGGAGAGTCCAAAGCACAAATTCACATCTGATGGCAAAGACCGCAAACTGCAAATCATTGATGTACAGCTTTCAGACACTGGAGAGTACACATGTGTTGGAAAGCTTGGCAACAAGGAGAAGACCTCAACAGCAAAACTTGTTGTAGAAGGTATTCATGACTGCTATTCTCAAAGCATCCTTTCTATTCATATAAAAAAAATAATATGGCATTGCCTCTAAAGACCATTAATATTAATGTTGGTACTAATAATGTATGCTTGTTACAAGTGGCATTTTTTCTATCATTTCATGTAGAATTACCTGTGAAATTCACAAAGAATCTGGAAGAAGAGACCTCCGTGATTAAGGGCCAGCCAATGTATTTGACTTGTGAGTTGAGCAAGGACAGAGATGTGGTCTGGAAGAAGAACGGACAAGAGATAAAGGAAATTCCTGGCAAAATTCAAATCAATGTTATTGGGCTAGCGCGTACCATCACAATGCAGGATGCAAACGATGATGACGCTGCTGTTTACACATGCGAGTGTGAAAACATCAAAACTCAAACTAATGTCAAGGTTATTGGTATGTATTTGATCTTTTTAACCTTCACAGCTTCCTAAATAGTTTGATAGATGTTTCTGTCGTCTTTGGTGAATTTAGAGCTGGTGTGTGAATTCCCCTATGTTCGTTTTCAACAGAAATTGTTAGAGACTGGTTAGTGAAACCTTTGCGGGACCAGCATGTGAAACCCAAGGCCACTGCTACATTTAAAGGCGAGCTCTTCAAGGACACCCCTAACTGGAAGTGGTACAAGGGTAACGATGAAATCCCTAATGAGCCTACAGATAAGACTGAGGTAAAGAAGGAGGGTAAAGATATCACTCTTACAATTAAAAATGCCCAGCCTGATGACGTCGCTGAGTACGCTGTGGAGGTTGAAGGCCGCAGATATGCAGCAAAACTAACACTTGGAGGTTTGTTTAAAAACAGCATCGCCACCTGAGGACTGCTGATTTCTGCTTATATGACCATCTGAAAATGTTGTGTGTAAACCTTTTAATCTCTATTCAGAGCGTGAAGCTGAGATCTTGAAGCCTCTTGCTAGTGTGGAGGTAGTTGAGAAAACAGAGGCCAAATTTGATACTGAAATTTCAGAGGATGATGTGCCTGGAGAATGGAAACTTAAAGGACAGGTTCTGACAAGATCACCGGTAAGACCCTATTCAAACCCCTCAGTTGTCCTAAAACATGAATCATTCCCAGTGTTGGGGAAGCTACTTTGAATCTGTGGCTTCCCAAGCTACAAACTAGTCATAATCTAAGTAGTTAAATAACCACTCTACCCATTTGGAGATGTAATTAAAAATAGCTATCTATGTAAAGCTATTTAAGAGGGTGATATCTTTTAGATGATATTTAGATGAATTTTCGGTAACACTTTATTTTGATTGGTCCACAACATACAACATACTGACTATAAGAAACTTTGCAAGTATATGCCAACTTATTCTACTAACCCTAAACCTACCCTAACAGTCTACTCTGAGAGTTAGTTAACATGTAGTTGCAAATTAATAAGAATTAGTTGACATGTAGTTGCAAAGTTACTTATAGTTAGTAGAATGTCTAAAGT
>JAUZSZ010000104.1:27595220-27612046 GCA_034780575.1 Labeobarbus marequensis | reverse complement strand
AATTAAGGAGGAAGGCACCAAGCACATGCTTATCCTTTACAATGTTCGCATGGATATGGCTGGTGGTGTGGACTTCAGTGCTGCTAACGCTAAATCAAGTGCTCAGCTCAGAGTTAAAGGTGAGAATCCTCATAAGTGAATAAAAAAATAAGCATTAAGAGCCATTATTATTGTATGTAATCAATTACGTTTTCACATACTTCATAACTTAGTTATTAACTTTCAAAACAAAAATAACCTACAGAAAAAAAAAAGTTGGGTGACAGTAACAGATAACTTGGGATTAGTCAACAGCCAATCAGGGCTCAAGACTATTTTAGAAGCCCCATACCTTATCAGGAGAGGGTGGGGGTTACTGGCAGAGCTGAAACATTCCTCCTAGTTTATCTGACCACAGGCAATGCATGGAATCTCAATATGCTAATGATATAGGATCCTGCCTGCCTTCAGACTGCAAATTGTGACCTTGTGATAGAGAACAATGACAAATTGCAGTAGTAGGACAGTCTCTTATTATTATTAAGGATGTCCATTTTCTCTTCTAAAGCACGCACAATTGGCCTCCTGCGACCTCTGCGGGATGTCACTGTCACTGCTGGAGAGACTGCTACCTTTGACTGTGAGCTCTCATATGAAGATATTCCGGTTGAATGGTTCGTTGGCTCAACAAAGATGGAGCCAAGTGACCGGGTGAGATTCTTTGCTTCATATTTTGTTAGATTTAATTGTTAATTTAAGCATCATAAATTTAGTTTTGTTCCTGTCTGGATTTTCACTGATTTCATTGTGATTTGCTATAATGCTATACTTTTACAGCAGACTATTGGTTAACTATACAGTACACACACATAGTATGTATATTTTGTTATCTTAGGGTGACAATTACATGTGAAAAGTCTTTATATATATAAATATTTTCTGCATAAAAGGACTTCCAGCAGTACTTGCTCAAAGTTTTGAGATAACGCTGGACCATTCTGCCCTCCAGGTGTCCTTCTGGTTATTTTTAACTGCTTCAAGAATGTTGTTGAAGTGGTGATATAGTGAACCTCATAATCATTTAGACATTTCATAAAATATATATATCTTTAATTGTAATGTTTGATTCAAAGAAAATATGCTTCTTATGTAATTATTTATCACATATATATACTAACAAGGCATTTGTTGTTTTTTATATAGCTTTAATTAAACCGATAACTAAGAAAGAGGTCATTTTGTTTTATTATTTAAAGGTTTACGCTTACTCCTTTTTGTTGATTTTGCCATTTACTTCATTTTTCCTTTGCTTTCAGAGTTTATATAATAAAAATGTGAAAATAAAGCATTTGATAAAACCACTCAGCCTAAAAAAAACTATCCCACACTGTTTTATACAGGTAGTCACCAGAGCGGAAGGAAGACTGCATTCTCTTACTCTAAGAGATGTAAAGATGACCGAGGCTGGGGAAGTGAAACTTACTGCAAAGGACTTTGTAACCCAGGCCACACTTACTGTGAACGGTATGTTTTTGTTTGTTTGTTTGTTTTTTAAATAAATAAACACCCCATTGTTATTGTAGTATCATTGACATATTATATTTTTTATCAATATTTTGAATTAGTTTTTATTTTAACATTTTTCATTTAAATTGTTAGTTTTAGTAATTTTGTTGTGTATTCCCAGTTAGTTTTTAATTTGTCTATATAGTTTTTATTAAATATTATTGTAGTTTTAGTTATTTTATTATTTTTATATTTAATCTTATTTATATTATTTAACATTCATTTTTGTTTCATTTTTATTTATCTTTATTTTTTATTATTGTAGTTTAAGTGTACTGTAATAACCCTAGAACACCGGTATTCCTATCGAATAGAATATATAGGCATATATAGGGATTGCTCAGGATTTCACATTACCACATTACATATCACAGAGCCACCAGCTGAGTTCACCAAGCCCTTGGAGGACCAGACTGTTGAGGAGGAAGCCACAGCCATTCTGGAGTGTGAACTATCCAGGGAGAAGGCTGATGTGAAGTGGTTCAGAGACGGACAGGAAATCCGTAAAACCAAGAAGTGTGAGATGGTGGCTGAGGGACGCATAAGGAGACTGATCATCAAGGACTGTAGCCTTGATGATTCCAAGACATATACCTGTGATGCAAAGGAGTTCAAGACATCTGCTTTCTTAAATGTTGAACGTAAGTTAAAAAACTGGAATAAGGCCAACTAAAGACACAAATCATTTGTATAAAGCAAATGTGTATATATATATATTATTTTTTATTATTATTTAATTTTTTTCAGCTCCATTTGTTGAATTCACAAAGCCTCTTCATGATGTTGAGGTTAAGGAGAAGGAATCTGCTAAGTTTGAATGCGAAGTGTCGCGTGAAAGTGCCAAGGTATTTTTTTTTTACAGTAACAGAGTCAAGATTTTTTACTGAGTCCAGAGGTCTGAGACTACTAGCGAATCTGTGAATGATTTACATTTTAAATTTAATGCAATTGTTTTAATTACAAATTATATTAATAGCATAGCAATGTTAGTGAAAACTGAACTAAAATATTTGCATGATTTTCAGTATTTCGTAGTATTTAAAATGTCTGTCTTTTACTTTAAAAAAAGCATGCACACAAATCTGACGAGAAAAGAGTGGATTGATTCATAACTGTTTGTTGCACAGGTTCACTGGTTCAAAGATGGCGCTGAGATCAGAAAAGGCAAAAAGTACGAGATTGTTGCCAAGGGATTACAGCGTATTCTCATCATCAGCAAGGCAGTATTTGATGATGAAGCAGAATATGAATGTGATGCAAGGACATCCAAATCCTCTGGAATGCTGACAGTTGTCGGTAAGTTTTGTTTCAGCCATTGTTCTAAAATCAAATTAAAAATAAAGACATTAATGATAATTCCTTTTGTCTTGCAGAGGAGGAAGCTAGATTCACAAAGAACCTGTCCAATGTTGAGGGCACAGAAACCGACAGCATTAAGATGATTTGTGAGGTCTCCAAACCCAGTGCAGAGGTTACATGGTACAAGGGTGACCAGGAGATCCCCGAGGGTGGTAGATATGAACATGTTGCAGATGGGAGAAAGAGAATTCTCATCATACAGGACCTCCGTATGGATGATGCTGGCGAGTACCAGTGCAAACTGCCTGCTTCGGAAACAAAAGGAACTCTAAAGATCAGTGGTAAGTTTTAAGCTTAGATTCTTTAATAGAACTGGCTGATCTATTAAAGTCCTACTAGCTCGGATTCCCATGATCATGTGAAACCTAGAAAAGCAAGGAATTTTAAAGTTGCGATTTCCATTTTTCCAGAAAAATTTCATTTTTCTAGCTATTAAATATTTAGTTTGTTCTTTGTGAGTGCAATTTCATTACAATTGTTTTCAAAAGTCTATATCCAGTAATCTCAAATGACTTGAAAAATCAAAATTTATTTGTCAAAAGGCATTGACGGACTTAAAATTGACTATCTTTATTGCTTTAGAATTGGCAGCTGAGTTCATTGCCAGGCCCCAAAACCAAGAGGCTGTTGAGGGTGAAAAGGCTGAGTTTGTTTGCTCAGTTTCTAAGGAAAATTATGAAGTCAAATGGTTCAAAGGAGACAAAGAAATTACAACTGATGATAAGTATGAAATTGTTGTTGATGGCAAGAGGAGGGCACTCATTGTCAAAAACTGCGAGCTAAAAGATGAGGGTGCATTCACTGCACACATTGGCTCTGTAAAGGCATCAGCAGACTTGTTGGTGATTGGTAAGTTTTTCTTTTTTAGTCCATTTTTCTTTAATATGTTTCTGTAAAGGTCTGCAAATGTTTCATTTTGAATTGTCGTTTTAAATTGGAGTAAAAATGGGTACCATTATTTGTCTCAATAGAAAAACTGAGGATAATCACTCCCATCAAAGATACCCAAGTAAAGGAAGGACAAGAGATTGTTCTTAACTGCGAGGTGAACTCAGAGGGAGCTAAAGCCAAATGGCTGAAGAACAATGAGACAATGTTTGAGAGCAGCAAGTTTGTGATGGTTCAGAGAGACACTGTGTTCTCTCTGAGAATAAAAGCTGCAGACAAGTCAGATGAAGCCAGCTACACCATTACACTGACTAACCAACGTGGAGAGCAGGCCAAGTGCTCTGCTAACGTCAATGTACTAGGTGCGTTGTTATTATATGTATGTTTTTCATACCATGTGTATTGTGTTAGCAGTATATGTACAATGCTGATAGATATTTTTTGCATCTCAGAGGAAGCCCTCAAGATCATTGAGCCACTAGAGGACTGTGAAATAGAGGAAAAGAAGACCATGAGTTTCGCTTGCAAAGTGAACAGACCTAATGTGACAGTCCAGTGGATGAAGGCCGGTCAAGAGATCACTTTCAGCAAACGCATTCTGTATCGAGTGGACAAGGACAAGCACACTCTGACCATTAAGGACTGCAGCCTTGCAGACGAGGGTGAATACAGTGTAGTTGCTGGCACGGATAAGTCCACAGCAGAACTGATCATCAGTGAGGCACCCACTGATTTCACCGCTCAGCTCAGAGACCAAACCATCACTGAATTTGAGGATGCCGAGTTCACTTGCAAATTATCTAAGGAAAAAGCCCATGTTAAATGGTACAGGAGCGGACGGGAAATCAGAGAAGGACCAAGGTAATTTTTGAACCATGAAACAAAGTACTCTGTAATAATGTAAAAAATGTTTTCTAATGATCATAATCTATTTTTTTCAGATATCATATGGAAAAAGATGGAAAAGAATGCAAGCTTGTAATCAAAGAGTGCAGACCAGATGATGAATGTGAATATGCCTGTGGAGTGGAAGACAAAAGGACAAGGGCACGTCTCTTCGTTGAAGGTATTTTTTTCCCAACCTGTTCCTGTTATTTTTATAGACTGATTATTTGATTTGCTAATATCGTCTTTCTTCTCTTCGTTCAACAGAGATTCCAGTGGAAATTGTCAGGCCACCCACAGATGTATTTGAGCCTCCAGGATCAGATATTGTGTTTGAGGCTGAACTAAATAAGGACAGAGTTGAGGTCAAATGGATGAGGAACAACATGATCATTGTCCAGGGTGACAAATACCAGATGATCAGTGAGGGCAAAGTTCATAGATTGCAGGTCTGTGAGATCAGGCCCCGTGATCAGGGAGAATACAGAATTGTTGCCAAGGAGAAGGATGCCAGAGCCAAGCTTGAGCTTGCAGGTATGATACAGTGTTTCCATACTATTACTGAAGCTTTGGTTTTCATATGAAGGGATACTTTTGTTAATGTCTTGTACCTTTCTTTACAGCTATTCCAAAGATCAAGACTACAGATCAGAACCTTGTAACAGATGCTGGAAAGCCTTTTGTCATGACGGTACCCTATGATGCTTATCCTCGTGCTGAGGCAGAATGGTTTTACAATGACATCAGCCTACCTGGGCAAAACATTGACACATCCAATGAAAGGACAGAGTACAGGCTAAAGGACCCTAAGAAGTCAGACCAGGGTCGTTACAAGATTGTCATTAAGAACAAACATGGAACAGGAGAGGCTTTCATTAATCTTGATGTCATTGGTAAGACGGAAATCAAACTAGATGATTTACAGACAATTTAACTGTTCTAGATGTCTAATAAAAGTGTTGTTGTAGATGTTCCGGGACCTGTGAAGAACCTGCATGTTGTTGACACCGCTGATGGTGAGGTCAGCCTTGCTTGGGAAGAACCTGACAGTGATGGTGGAAGCAAGATCTTGGCTTATGTGGTTGAGAGACGAGATGTTAAACGCAAAACCTGGACAATGGCCACAGACCGCGCCGACATTCCAGAGTACTGTGTTGGTGGATTGCAGAGAGACAACATGTATTTCTTTCGTGTCTGTGCTCGCAATAGAGTTGGAAATGGAGAACCCGTTACTACTGATGAGGCTGTTCAAGCCAAAAACAAATTTGGTGAGCTATGCTTCAGTTTATTGCTTTATTTTATGGTAAGAGTTGAGAATGTAACAACTAATTTTATATTGTCTTAAAAATATTTTTAAATTATTCTTCTACTTCTAACAGATGTGCCCGATGCACCTCAGAAGGTTATGGTTGGAGTTGTCAATAGGTTTGGTGCCACAGTTTCCTGGGAACCACCACTTTTTGATGGAGGATCTGAGATTACATCTTATATCATTGAACTACGCGACAGAACCTCTGTGACATGGGAGCCTGCTATGGTGGTCAAAGCTGAGGATCGCACAGCTACACTCAATGATGTTGTTGAAAACAAGGAGTACATCTTTAGGGTCAGAGCTGAGAACAAAGCTGGAATTGGCCAGCCAAGCGCTGCCACAGATCCAGTGAAGATCATGGATCCCATTGGTTAGTAGGGTTTATATTTTGCTCGCTGTATCTTGAATTGTTGCAAAAGTCAGTGTCAAACATTCAATTTTGTCTCCTATTTCAGAGAGGCCAAGTCCACCTCTGAACTTCAACTACACAAACCAGACCAAAGACTCAGTTCAGCTGTCATGGGAAACGCCCATCAGCAATGGAGGCAGTATGATTACGGGCTACATCATTGAGAAGAGTGAGGACGGTTCAGATAAGTGGCTGAGATGTAACGCTAGGCTTTGTCCTGACCTTTACTACAGGGTATGTCATATTTTTTAATTCTGTGTTTTGGATTTAACAAAATGTATCAATATATGAAAAGATTGTTTTGTTTTGTAATGTGTTTATTTATGTATCCTACATTAAGGTTTCTGGACTGAAGTTTGGTCAGAAGTATCACTATAGAGTATGTGCAGAAAATGCTGCTGGCGTTTCTGATCCAGCTGATGCAATTGGGCCACTTTTGGCTGACGATCCTCATGGTAAGCCATTTTAAATTTCCCTTAAAGACAGGTAAAAATATACACGCATAATTTTAAATGTGTAAATTTCCTTTTCCACCTTTAGTTGGTCCCACCATGGACCTCAGTGGGTTCAAGAATGGTCTGGAGGTCATTGTTCCCAATGCTCTTGTCATCCGAGTTCCCATTATGGGATATCCTGTGCCCAAACCCAAGTGGACATTTGGTGACAAAGAGCTCACTGCAGGTGACCGTGTTTCCATGGTTACAAAGCCTACATACACCGAACTGGTTGTTGCTCCAAGTGTGCGTCCAGACAAAGGAACATACACATTACAATTGGAGAATGATGTGACATCTGTCTCTGGAGAGATCGAAGTCAATGTTATTGGTAGGCAAATTTTCTTTCTACTATATTTTCCTACTATGTTGTTGTTTTTGCACCGCAATTAATGTACAATCCCATTTTTGCATCTTTCAGCATGTCCAAGTGCACCCAAAGACTTCAAAGTTGCAGAGGTGACCAGACATCATGTGCATCTAATGTGGGAAGCGCCAGATCATGATGGAGGCAGCCCTGTAAGTGGGTACAATATTGAAAAAAGAGAGGTTTCCCGCAAGACCTGGGTCAAGGTGAGCTGTTTTTAACAGTTACTTGTTTACAGTAAATGTACATTGTAAGTATTGAAATATTTAGGTTCCAACACATCTACTCTTCAGGTGATGTCAGGCGTACAGGACCTCGAGTACACCGTCACAGATGTCATTGAGGGCAAGGAGTACTTGTTCAGTGTTATTGCTTGCAACAAATGTGGACCAGGAGAGCCAGCATACATTGATGAACCCGTGAATGTGTCCTCCCCAGCCAGTAAATCTTAAAAAGTGTTAAATTCTTTTAGTTTGAAGGGTATGAATTAAAGAACAGTTTGACAGTAAATGAAACTTCTTTGAAATACAGCTGTGCCTGACCCTCCTGAGAACCTGAAATGGAGAGACAAATCAGCAAAGAGCATCATCCTGCTCTGGGAACATCCCAGATATGATGGTGGTGCTGCTGTCAAGGGCTACATTGTTGATAAATGCCAGCGTGGCACTGACAAATGGGAAGCCTGTGGAGATCCTATACCTGAGCTTAAGTAAGTTGTGATTCTTCATGAGCATCCCTGTAATGGACCATAGTGTGTTTAATAATTATTCAGATATATCTTTAATCGATATAATTATACATATCCCAGGTTCCAGGTGACTGGTCTTATTGAAGGTCAGTGGTATGCCTACCGTGTAAGAGCAGTGAACAGACTTGGAGCCAGCCGACCATGCAAGGCTACAGATGAGATCCTGGCTGTGGATCCTAAAGGTTAATGATTTAGGTCCACCAATATAATAGTTAAATAATAGTTAGAATTCACTATATATTACCATTTTTATTATATTACAGAGCCACCAGAAATCCAGCTGGATGTAAAGCTTCTAGCAGGCTTAACGGCTAGGGCCGGCACTAAGATTGACTTGCCTGCTGATGTGCTTGGCAAGCCGGAGCCAAGAGTAAAATGGACAAAGGCTGACCTTGTCCTGAAACCAGATGATAGGATTACCATCGACACAAAACCTGGCCATTCAACACTTTCCATTGCAAACACAACCAGATCTGACACATCCACCTATATCATTGAGGCAGTCAACATTAGTGGCCGTGCCACTGCAACTGTTGATGTCAACATTCTTGGTATGGTGTTTTCTGTCATTTCAGCATAAACAAATTAAAGAAATCAGTGGTGATTATTAATATAATGTTAATGTCTTGTCATTATGTTGAACTACAGACAAACCTGGTCCTCCGGCTGCTTTTGATATCTCTGAAATCACTAATGAATCCTGCTGTCTGGCCTGGAATGCCCCCAGAGATGATGGTGGCTCACCAGTAACCAATTACATTGTGGAGATGAGACCCACAGATAAGGAAGAGTGGCAGAAACTGTCTGCTACAATCAAACAAACTGCTTTCAAAGCCTCCAAACTCATTCCCATGAAGGAGTATGTCTTTAGAGTATCTGCTGAGAACCAGTTTGGCATTGGGACACCTGTAGAGTATGTGCCTATTGTTGCAAAGTATTCATTTGGTAAGCATATAGCTCACTATATAATACATGTATGTATGTATTTATTTACAAAATTAATTATCTTTCTCTGTCACTCAGATACTCCTGGGGCACCAACCAGGGTTCAGCCTTCTGATATCACAAAGGATGCTGTAACTCTGACTTGGTATGAGCCTGATGAAGATGGTGGAAGCCCCATCACTGGTTACTGGGTTGAGAGGTTTGATCCGGAGACTGACAAATGGATCAAGTGTAACAAGCTTCCAGTTAAGGACACATCGTACAGGTAGGGTAATCCTTTTCATTGTGTCTGAATTTAAATGGTGATGGAAGTTCAAAACTCTAGAAAGTCTCAAATTAATGTCACCTTTTCAGGGTGAAAGGTTTGCCAACAAAGAAGAAGTACAAGTTCCGTGTTTTGGCTGAGAATCTTGCAGGACCAGGAAAGCCAAGTGCAGAGACTGACCCAGTTTTGATTAAAGACCCAATTGGTATGTTATGGTTTTATTTTTCAATGTTAAGGGAATTAAGTAATTAAAATTTGAAGTCATGAATCTCAATTGTTGTTATTTTAGATCCTCCTTGGGCTCCTGGGAAACCATTCATCAAAGACATTGCCAAGACTTCAGCAGACCTGCTGTGGACCAGACCTGAGCATGATGGCGGCGCTAAGATTGAGTCCTACATAATTGAGCTTCAAAAGAGCGGAACTGAGGAATGGGTTCGTGTAGCTGAGGATGTGCCAACAACAGAGCATTTATTGAAGGGTCTGATGGCGAAGCAGGAGTATTCTTTCAGAGTCAAGGCTGTCAATGTTGCTGGAGAGAGTGAACCCAGTGACCCAAGTGACCCTGTTGTCTGCAAAGAGAGACTTTGTGAGTGTTTTACAGAAGATCCGATAAGTGATTTGCTTAATAATTATGGTCATTACAGGCAACTATTATATAAATATCAAGAATGTATCTAGATAGCAGTATCTAGATGTCAAAAAGCAAGACGTTTAATTGTATTTATACAAGTTGAAGCATGCATTTTTTTATAATGGTTTAACCAGAATATTATCAATTAACCAGAATATACCCCAATTTTTAATAAATTCTCTGATTTTTATATTCAGCCTGCAATGATCTGTAAACAATAATATTATTTTTGTTATTCTCATTCCAACAGGTCCTCCAAATGCCCCACGCTGGCTTGAGGTGGTTAACATTACTAAAATCAACTGTGACCTGAAATGGACTGAACCAGATAGTGATGGTGGCTCTCCAATTACCAACTATGCTGTTGAGAAGAGAGACGTCAGACGCAGAGCCTGGCAGGCTGTGGATACCACAGTGAAGGATACCAAATATACTGTCACTCCACTGAATGAAGGCTCTCTTTATGTGTTCCGTGTTGCTGCTGAGAATGCAGCTGGTATAAGCGAGTTCTGTGAACTAGAGGACTCTGTTTTGGCCAAGGATACTTTCAGTAAGTTGAACAACATCTGTATCTTTAGCTATTTTATATATGTATGTGTGTGTGTATATGTGAGAGAGAGAGAGAGAGAGAGAGTGAGAGAGTTTTCATTAAAATTCATTTTTGTCCTTTCTAGCAACCCCTGGACCACCCTACGCTTTAACTGTTCTTGAGGTGTCCAAGAGACATGTTGACCTGAAATGGGAGCCTCCCAGCAGTGATGGTGGAAGACCCATAACCAAGTATGAACATTTTTATGTATAAAACACTTGTTGTGTAAACATAAAATGATGTGTACGCTTGTGGTGTTCAAGGCAAAAAAAAATGTCTTATGAATCATTCTTTTCATAGGTATGTTATCGAGAAAAAAGAGAAGGTAGGCACACGTTGGGTAAAGTCTGGAAAGACATCTGGCCCTGAATGCAAGTACAAGGTGACTGATGTTGATGAAGGCTCTGAGGTGCAGTTCCAGGTTCGTGCTGAGAATGAAGCTGGAGTTGGTGACCCAAGTGAACCTACTGTTATCATGACCATTGAGGATCCCATAAGTATGTTAACTTAGTGCATAATTACATATCATGCAATTTTCGACACTAACGCTAATGATAGGAGCTTATGTACACAGCATAATCTGGATTTATCCATGTGGATTTTTAGGTCCACCTTCTCCTCCGCTTGAAGTCAAGATTGTTGATGCAAGCAGAGAGCACATCAACATTACATGGAAAGCTCCAGAAAAGAATGGCGGAAGTCCAGTCACAGGTTACCATGTTGAGCTGTCGGAAGCTGGAACTGAGAAGTGGATGAGGATTAATGCTCGTCCTGTCAAAGAGCTCAGGTTTAAGGCTGAGGAAGGCATCATTCCTGAGAAAAAATATGTCCTGAGAGTTCGTGCTATCAATGCTGTTGGAGTCAGTGATCCCTCTGAAATTTCAGATGGTGTCTTTGCCAAAGACCCTGACTGTAAGTACTATTCAGTCATTCATTGTGAATGAATGTATGTATGTATGTATGCATGTATATATATATATATATATATATATATATATATATAAGTTTTATTGTTCTATTACTGGTATTTAATACATCTTTCTACATTTAAAGGTGCACCAACCATGGATCTCCAGACCCAAGACATTGTAATTGTTGAGGGTGAGAAGATGGACATAAAAATCCCATACAGAGCAATACCAAAACCGTCAATGGTCTGGAAAAAAGGTGACACTGAATTAAAGACTGAAGACAGACTGACATTGACATGTGAACTCAGTCGTGTTCACCTGGAGCTTCTCAAGTGTAAACACGAAGATGCTGGCGTGTACACTGTTACTCTTGAGAACAGTCTGGGTTCAATAACTGGCACAATCAACGTAAAAGTGATCGGTAAGAAACTGTATAATTATACTGATTCCATTTGTCACACTTATAAAGCCTACTGCTCAAAAAAACCTCAATGCCTAATATTTTCTATTAAAAGGCCTGCCTGGACAATGTAAGGACATTTCTTCCAGTGAGGTCACCAAGAACTCTTGCAAGATCTCTTGGGAGCCTCCAGAAAGTGATGGTGGTAGCCCAATCTTGCACTATGTTCTAGAGCGCAGGGAAGCTCAGAAGAAGACATTTTTGCCTGTGATGTCTGGAGACAATGTTTTAAGTTTTGTGGTCAAAGATCTTATGCTTAATGGTGAATATTACTTTAGAGTGAAGGCTGTTAACAAGATTGGTAGTGGCGAGTTTCTTGAACTCCGTAATCCTGTCATAACAGAAGAACAAAAACGTGAGTATAATTAATTTTTATTCATTATGTTTTATATATATTTTTATTTTCTATTATTATTATTATTATTAATTAATTAATTAATTCCAGAACACCCAGACCCACCAATTGAGGTTGAAGGACACAATCCCACCTCAAATTCGATCACTGTTACTTGGATGGCACCACCATATGATGGTGGATGCCCAATCACAGGGTACATTCTTGAGAAGATTGAAAAAGATGGTGACAGATTTGAAAGATGCGTTCCAAATCTGGTACCTGGTTTCTCCTACACTGTCACTGGCTTGACGGAAGGAAAGGATTACCAGTTCCGTGTCCGTGCTGAGAACATTGCAGGAGCAAGTGACCCATCTCGCAGTACACCATTGATTAAGGCTGCTGATCCTGTTGGTATGTTAAAAAACTAAATCTATTACAGTTTCATTTCAAATATGCAAACTTTTTGAATTCTTCTGTGTCAAGTAAAACATTACATATAACTGTTTTGTTGTTTTTGTTTGTTGTTGGTTTTTTTAATTCTACTTTTTTTCTACTTTAGAACCACCAAAGGTATCACTCCATGCCCGTATTGCATCTGGCCTCAGTATTAAAAAGAGCGAAGAGATTAGATTGGATGCTTACATATCTGGATCTCCCTACCCAACTGTTACATGGCTCAGAAATGATGAGAATGTGAGGCAGCCGCCAGCTAAGAAGAAACCAGAAATTGTGAGAAAGAAGAAAAAGAAGTCTGTTCAGCCTGAACCTGAAGAAGAATTCCATCCACCACTTTTAGATCGCTTGTCATTCGACCAGGGGAGAAGGGGTGAAACTGCTGTGATGGTGCGTGATGCCATCAGAACAGACCATGGAATGTTCACTATTAGAGTTGAGAATCCCCATGGTGTTGCAACAGCATCGTGTGAAGTCAATGTTCTTGGTGAGTTACTTTTGAAACTACAATGAGTATCTTCCTAAGCATTCATTTAATGAAAAAATGTATTAACATTTCTGCTTGTTGTAACTTATAGATAAGCCTGGCCCCCCTGTTAACTTTGGATTTGATGAGATCAGGAACACCTCTGTTGTTTGCATGTGGGATGCACCTCTTGATGATGGTGGCAGTGAGATCATCAACTACATACTGGAAAAGAAGGACAACACTACTGATGAGATTGGTTGGGTAACTGTGACTTCGACCCACAAGGGATACAATTACCCTGTAACCAAGCTTATTGAAGGAAAGGAGTACATCTTCAGAGTCACAGCTGAAAACAAGTTTGGCTGTGGACATCCATGCTACTCTGAACCACTTATTGCAAAGAATCAATTTGGTAAAATTACATTTTATTTATACTTTGAATGGTAGTTGTCTTATATTATGGTTTATTTGAAATTATTTGAAAATATTTTTTGAAAATATTGAAAATATTGTTTTTCAGAACCACCTGATGCTCCCAACATGCCAAGAATTGGAGAGGTCACCTCCAGCACAGTTGCTCTCAGCTGGCATGAGCCAAAGGACAATGGTAGCCCTATCTTGGGCTATTGGGTTGAGAGACGTGAAGTCAACAGCAAATATTGGACCAGAGTCAACAACAATCTTCTTAATTCACTGTCGGTTAAGGCTGAGGGTCTTATGGAAGGCCTTGTTTACATCTTCAGGGTCTGTGCCGAAAATCTTGCTGGCCCGGGAGAATTCAGTCCACCAACTGACCCTCAGACTGCAATGGATCCAATCTGTAAGTGAAAAATGAAAACTAAACATTAAAAATATGGCTTTAAATTGGTTTAAATGGTTTTTTGTTTGTTTGTTTTTGTTTTTTAATCAGTATAAAACTTATGGTAACACTTTAGTTTATTGAGACAAAGGTTGTAGTTAATAGTTAGTTAATAGTGAGAAATGGTCCCCAAACTAAAGTGTGACCAAACTAGATTTATACTAACTAGATCCAAACGATTTTGTAATTTGATTACATGGAACTATTTTTGCAGTGCCTCCTGGCCCTCCTGTACCAAAAATTGTTGATGTCACAAATTCAACTATCGATATCAGTTGGGTACCTCCATTGTACAATGGTGGTGGAGAAATTCTTGGATATCATGTTGAGCGCTGTCTGGTTGGAGAGAAGGACTGGGTCCGCTGTACTGAGTTTAGATGCAAAGACCGCAAATACACAGTGACTGGACTGACTGAGGGAGCTGACTATTACCTTCGTGTATACGCTGTAAATGAAGCAGGTCATGGAGCACCAGGCATGACTGAACCTGTTCAGGCCAAAGAGCCAGAAGGTATGTTAAAAAACTTGTGGCACTTTTGCCTTTCGACAAACAGTGAGTGCAACAGAGGACCTCAAACTCTTTAAACAATGAGCTCTGATTTAGATGTGTCTCAGCATTACTTGGCACCTATTAGAGAAATTATGATGAAATTTTAAATCTCTACTTGAATTTACAGAGGCCCCAGGGGTTGAGTTTGATGTCTCTGTAAGGAATGGAATCATCATTAGAGCTGGAGAAACATTGCGTCTCCCTGCTGTTGTTACTGGACGCCCTGTACCAGAAGTTAAGTGGACAAAAGATGATGCAGAGCCAGACAAGGAACACACAGTTATTGAGACAGAAGGAAAAAACAGCAGTTTAACCATCAAAAATGCTTTGAGAACTGATCATGGCATATACCAGATCACAGGTACCAACCTCAGCGGAACCAAGTCTGCTTCCGTTAAGGTGGATGTGATGGGTAAGTCAAATTATTTTCTTTAAAGAATTTGTTTTGCTATTAAATCCTGAAATGTAACTTCTTATTGGGATGTTTTCTTGTTCTTTTTTGTACAAAAGATGTTCCAGGACCGGTGGTTGATCTTAAGACAGTTCATGTGACCAAGAAAATGATTTCATTCACCTGGTCAGATCCTCTGGATAATGGTGGAAGTGACATCATGGGCTACGTTGTTGAAAGAAAAGATGCGAAAATGCACATTTACAGACAACCCTTAGAAGTTGCTGCTTGCAAATGTGACATTGTTGGTCTTCTTGATGGAGAAGAATATATGTTCCGTGTAGTTGCAAGGAACAAGTATGGCCTTGGTGCTCCTGTTGAACTTGGACCTGTTTTAGCAGTGGATCCTAAAGGTAAATAAAACTGAATAATACATTCATGAGAACAATTAATTTTATCTCATATATGAAAATACTAGGGCTGGGCAAGTTATCGCGTTAACGCATTAATTGATTAAATGCGACAATTATTTTATCGCGCATTAACGCAGTTTTTTATTATTATGAAAGTCCATTGCTCACTGACTCATACAAACTGAATACACATACAAACAAAACATGGGTCACAGGAGGGGTAGGATGTTGATCAGTACTGGTTTGGGATGGGCGTCATCACACATCTCAACCAATGAGAGCACTTGGGGTGGGCCTAAGACTGCAGCAGCGCTCACGACTTTATAAGTGGGAAAAAAGAAGTTTCCGATAACGTGAAGACAGCAAAGAAGCGCTCTCACTCAGCACAGTGGAGTGCATCGTTTTGTTAACTTTGTGGTTTATTATTTTGAGTCATTTGGGATGCGGTAACACACGGCCCTCTCACAATATATTGGTTTACAGATCTATCACTTTTGCCGCTCAGAAATGTTAACGCAATCATGCTGCACGTATCAGAAGTTCCGCACTCTGACACTACATGCGTACCGCACCTGAGCCCAACTGAACTGTGCTTTGGCCCACCTCCTCCAACCAAGCCAGGGACGGCTAAACGAACCTTGCCCGAGTGCGGCAAGGAGATATCACATTAGTCAAATGAACCAGGCTTTGGGGGTCAAACGCGCTCGGGCACGGTTAAGATTGCCTAGTGTGAGTACACCCTTATTCTCCAGCATCCTGCACACACGAGTCTCTACCCGCCCGCACCCGCACTCGCCCATCAAGTGTTGTCCCACGCTGGCTGCACTCTGCTGCGTTGGGTCCCGCGGGTCCCGCGATAGTGCAGGTCTCTACTCGGAAGGTGCCTGTTATAATGTTATGATTGAGGCTCTGGACTCTGATATACTCTGGACTTTTTCTATAACAAACTATAAAATATTTTCTATAAAAATGTTAATGCCCTGGCAGTGGCAAATAGCTTTGGTTTTATGTTTAACTTGATTACATTAATGTTATAAGTCGAGATTTACAAGAAATATTTTAACTGCTACTATGTAAAAGGAATACTGCTGAAAAAAAGCACCTTCTTTGTTTAAAGTGTTTCCAAACCAAATGTTATTGCACATTTGTTCATATAGCATTACTTTTAAATGAAAAAAGTGCACTACTTTTGAATTCATTATTGAATTTTGTGCATAACAATTTGATCAATCGCAGAAAATCATGCGATTAAAGGTGGGGTAAGTGGAGTAAGCCCCTACCCCAAAAGGATCTCGCCCCTATTTTGATAGCTCCGCCCCACACATATGTATGGCAACGATTAGTTCTGTGAAACAGCAAAACCAATGTTACTCACCTATCGAGAAGAAACAAAGCAACTTCAGCGTCCGATCACAGGCCTTCCCGCTCCTTGGGTTCTCTCCAGCGCTGGAAAGCTGATCCAGTATTTACACAGGTCCTACTTCTTGCCTTATCGTAACACTGTGTCCACACCGGATGCGTATAGACTATAGAACTCTGGACT
>JAUZSZ010000104.1:27409382-27419664 GCA_034780575.1 Labeobarbus marequensis | reverse complement strand
AAGCACCAGTTTTGGGTTGTTCTGACCAATATCCAAATCGAGGTGAATCCAAGCAGAACAGAAAATTCATGCTGGGCTAAAAAAGCATCTGGCAGTTGAAATTTTAACAGCCAGATCTGTTTTTTGTTTTTTTTCATTATAGACATAAGTTTTTTGGGGGAAGTCTGCAGGTCCAGGTATTGACTGTGTTATGATACACTGAAATTGCTTGTTTAAATAGTACATTTAAAAATAGCTAATTGTAAAGGAAGTGCACAAAACTCGTCTTAAAAGAGCTTCATAGATTCATAATGGTTTGTCAATTGTACTCAGATTTGCCAAAACATCAAATTCTGTGAAAAGTCTTCAAAGGTCAAATTACATTATTGTTCATAAGTTTGAAGATTTATTTTAAAAACTAATACTTTTATTCAGCAGTGACACATTAAACTGAACAAATGTGACAGTAAAGACATTTATAATGTTACAAAAGATTTCTGTTTCAGATAAATACTGTTCCTTTGAACTTCCTATTCCTCAGAAAATCCTCTTAAAATGTATCTTGGTTTTCACAAAAATATTAAGCAGCACAACTGTTTTCAACATTGATAATTATTTGAAATGTTTTTTGAGCACCAAATCAGTATATTAGAATGATTTTTGAAGTGTCATGTGACACTGAAGACTGGACTAATGATGCTTACAAATTCAGCTTTGCATCACTGAAATAAATTATTTTATAAAATAAATAATAATAACTGCATATATTTACATTTAGTCATTTTGCAGATGCTTTTATCCAAAGCGACTTACAATTGGGGAATACATAAAGCGATTCTTCTTAAACAGGCAAACAGTCACAGGAAGTGCTCGTAATACCAAGTTTCAGGCATTGTTCAAATCAGTACAAGCTAGAAAGGGAAGGAATAAATAAAGAGAACTACAAATATGAATAAATTATATAAATGTAAACTATATTAAAATAGAGCACAGTAATTTTAAATTGTAACATTTCACAATATTACTTTTATATCAAATAAAGGTAGCCTCTGTGAACATTCTTCGCTGCATTAATGATGCAAATAAGAATATTGATGCTTTAATTATTTTTCTGCAATGGCAAACCCATCAAGACGTATGCTATGGGCTGTGTGTTTCCTGCTTTTGTACAGGCAAGAATTTTATCCAGAGCATGTGGAATACCTCTCTCCAACCCGAGGGCAGTGTGGAGAGAGTATTTCAGAGTGGAGAGCTTTGGGGAGATGAACATCGGGATATGACAGGATAAGTGATCCAACTGCCCGCAGGATGTTGTCACTCAAGTCCAAGACCATCTGTTACTTTAGTCTGTGGCACTTTGGATTCAGTCCTTGTTTGAACAGGAAGGACCGCAGAGTTCACTTCACCCAGCATGCTCTTAGAACAAACTAATACGGTTGGTTCTTGGTAGGGATTAAGAACCTATTCCTGGGGAAAAGAAAAAAAAAAACTATTTGATTTAAACCATCCAAATTTACATTCAAGAAAGAGTGCTTTATCTTCCTCGTTGGCTTGAGAGGGGAGAAGTGTAGGAGGTTCATCCTGATTTAACCAAGCGTTAAACACCAAGGGCAAAGCTGTCAGATCCCTCAAATCTACGGACTGTCATGTCAATGAGACCTCTTTGAGAAAATGCTCTAGCTCTATTAAAAGTAGGTGTGTAGTAACTTTCCAGTGCCAGAAAGCTCTTTCACCCCCTACAAAGCCTTAGGTGAGAGCTTATAGTTGGCTTAAATTTACCACGCAGAGTTTTGTGAATTATGTCCGAAGCAAATTATAACTTCTGGCTTCCTTCCACCCTCAGCAGATGGAGTGAGGTCTGAACTCCACATATTCCATCACTCATGCGCCCTGAAGAAAGACGAAGGGCCGTGCAAGGCAATAAAGGACAGGTTCTACTTTGACATTGACACAGGTCGCTGTGAACTCTTTGAATATGGAGGCTGCCAAGGCAATGCTAACAATTTCGAGACCCTGCAGGAGTGTGAGGAAATGTGTCTTGTGAAAGGTAAGGCAATATTTACCTGACTTGTGCTCTTTTATGACTAACAAAAACAAATACAAATATGACTGTTTCTTTTCTGAAAATGTTGGAACTTTTGTAAAATAACCTTTAGATTCAGTGCATCTTTCGGAATGAGGATGTGTCCTTTGTGTTAGCCAATTCCATTTTCGCTCAGTATATTGGATGGCCTGACCCAGCCTCATGTGTCATGACAGTATTCCACACACCCATGCTACAAACAGCAATCCAGATAAGCGTGTCTTGGGTAAAGTAAAAGCTAAGATCACTAATATATTATTAGGCAATAAGTTATGAGAGACTGTGTTATATTGTGAGTCAGAGCCAAGGAGGGTTTTAGGCTCAGTGTGCAGCAGTGTATTTACTCACAATATTGCAAGGTCTTGAGGGGTTTACTGCTTTTATGATACGCCCACTGCATAACAAAAATTATTTGGGAAGTAGATTATTTTAATAAGCAAATTCATTAAGTACGCGTACAAGGAGTTCCAAGTACTAGTGAAAGTCCTTCTGTTTTGCATTTTTCTAACAGTGTTGTTACTGTTAACTAACACTGAAACTTTTAAAAATACATTTTGACATAAAATAAAATGTAAATATTAAACGATGAACCTAGAAAATTACTAAAAGCAAAATAAAAATGTATCGAAGCTATATAGGCATATTAAAAAAATAATTAAAATGACAAAAGCACACAACAAAATTACATAAAACTAATATAAAAATAAATGCCAAGTCAAAATATTTTATTATATACTGTTATTGTATATAAACAATAATAACATATATATTTAATCAAATTCAATTTTTTTTGCTATCAGCATAACAACTTGAGTGAAAATATGATATAATAATTTAAGAATTTAAAAATGTCTTTGTTTTCCTTTTTTAATTTTACAAATAAATGTTTAAGTTATTTTAGATGTTATGTCAGTTTTAGACCCCAGTGAAGTCACTGACATGTAAACAATAACAGCACATTAGTCTATGGGTGCAGCACAGTAATGTGGGTGTTGTACGTCATATTTGTACTTTACAACAGCTGGAATGCTGTATTGACCAATCAGCATCCAAAACTACTTTTTGTTTTATAACCATAGAAATAACACGCATTCCACCATATACTTTTATGTGAAGAGTGAAGAGTTCACCATGAGGGAGTTGTTCCCAACGCCTCATTAACAGCCCATAAAAAACAATAATGTGATGCATTGATATGATGCTGCAGTTATGGATCAGTTTAGACTCAGCAAGTGTTATAATTATAACCTACACCATATTGCTTTTTAGAGGTCATGACAGGTACTTAAAAAAACAAAACAAGATCAGAAGAACAGTTGTTTGTTGTATGTTAGATAGCCATACATGGAATAATGCATTTGTAGCCCTTCAAAGCAAAGCTTTGATGAATACAAAGAATTCTAATGCAAGCCAAATATTAAATTGTTTCATCTTCAATATTGGCATTAAATTAGTATATAAAGGCAGATATGGAAATTACTTGAGGTCGCAGAGTCAAATTCATGGCAGCAAGCCATGATGAGAGAGATGAAAGATACCATTTATGCAATCTGATTATTTCTACAAGAATAATAAGGAACTCTTGGTCCTTTTCCTAATAAAACAAGGACAAATGTGCAGTTCACAGTAAAGTCAGGCCACATTGGATTATTTACAGCACTTTGGTTGGTTGGGTGAGTCATATCTCATTACGCTTTCCAGTGGGGGTCATTGTGATTTGGACAGGGCCCTGCAACATCGCCTCCTGTGAGAGGTCATCATAATAATCAGCGCAAAACAGACTGTGTCATGTGACTGCTAAACAAGCCTCAATCCCATCACAGCCACAGAGTGGGGAAAACAGAAACTTTGCGGCTCATTTGGACAAACACCTCCAAGGACACGAGCTCTCGTAAATGCCTGCGAAGTATTGCCAAAGATCCCCCATGGAGGCAGAAGAGGAAATTGACTGCTGTGTTTGGATTCATTTCTTCTGCACTCTTCACCACATGCCCCTGATTATTTGCAGCTCTGCCAAGTCAGTTTCTAATTTCTGTGGCCACCAAACTTGCTTTTTCTAGTAATAGAGGGAGCATTTAACCATTTAAACATAACAACCCGTCTAACACAGCATCTGGTCTTCAGTGAACCAAAGAAGGTTTATTCACACTCCTCTTGGTCAATGCTCTATTACGGCCTGCTACATTCTTTATAAAAAAATAAAAAATAAAAAAAATTAAATAAATAAAAAACCATTCCAAAAGGGCTTTTTCTTTTTTTTTTCTTTTTGTAGAAATGCTACAATGCTATGGAAGAATGGAAGAACCATTTTGGCATTTTGGGTTCCCCAAAGAATATTTCAGTGATCAATCAGTTTTTAAAAGAACTATTTTTTGTCTAAAAAGCCCCTTTTCCACTAAAAAGAACATTTTATGTAAAGGAAAGGTTCCATAGACTTAAAAGGGGGTTTCACCGCGATGCCATAGAAGAACCATTTTTGGGGGCAACCTTTCAGCAAAGAACCTTAAAAGAACCATTTTGTGTATTAGAGTGGAGAACATTTTAATAATCTTCTGTTATGGAAAGGTTCCATGGATGTTAAAGTTTCTTAACAGAACCATCAATGCCAATGCTTCTCTATTTTAAGAGTGCATGGTTGAAGGTTCTTCATGAACCACAGGTACATTCCTCTTGAAATGACTCAAGACAGACCTTTTTATGTGCATATCTCAATCATAACCCCTTTTTATAAAAAATCTCTCCTTCCTCTCTGTTTTCTCTGCACTGTAACTCTGCATTGCGGTACCGTGAGTATTTTTGGCTCTTGCTTGTCATGTTCCTAATGTGTTAGTCACTTTGGATAAAAGCATCTTCTAAATAAAAAGCAACAATTAAACAAGCTCTCACTGTTTGCATTTATGCACTTAAAATTCAGATTCATAGGGAATCACTGAGTATATGGAACAAACATCAGATAACAAACCACTGCGAGAAATGAATGACAAATGTCTCCATCTAGTGAATCAAATCATCAGTGCACTTTAAAGAGTGGTTTGTTTGTGTTTTTGTATATAAGGTATGAGACAGAGAAAGAGAGAGGTCAATTGGGAGAGAGAGATCATATTCTAAATCTTTTTTCCCTAAAAAAAAAACAGTTATTTAGAAATATTTTGTTTTAAATTTTATGTTTTGAGATGTGTCCCATAGGTGATGTGTATTTTTGTGCCTCTGCTGGCAATAGATGGGATTGCAATTTGTTTGTTTGACTCAATGAAGCGTATTATGTGTTGTGAGAGCTATCCATATAGCATTTACATTCATCTCAATGGGAGTTGCTCAGCTGGTGCAGAACCTACTTGAAAGTAGCTGTCTTGCTGCCATCTTTTTTAATGAGCACTCAGTTAAACATATTGCGCATAAGTCCTGTCCTTGTGAGTAAATCATACATGGAATGAGAGACAGTAGCCTGGCATCAAGACAATTTCCTTTCCTAAAAAGCACCCAAGAGGCTGTTCAGTTGAACAGCACTTTTGAATTATTCATTTTGGTAAGTGTTTTAGATGCATCCCATCTACACTTCTGCTAGAAGTCGAAGTATATTGACTACGACCATTTAAAAATGCATAATTCATTTGTAGCATTTCAATTCAGTTAATTTAATTCCGTTGATTAAGTGTCCTTGTGAATGTGAACTTTTGATCAATGCTGCATGTGAGTGGTCATTTGCTAAGCTTAATTAGCATTCGTCTACCGCTCTCGGTCAGGACGAATGAATGGGACGTAGAGTATCAGAACCCCGTAATGCAGTGAGTTTAGCTGCAGCCTGATGAATTCTCCCACTTTATTATGTACAAAAAAGTGTGGAAACTGCGTAAGAGCTTGACGTATGTTATCATCCTGTCAAATTCAGCAGTTTTTGAATGACTGGGATAACCCAGCAAATAAAATCTGACGACAATGTTATCTTAAATTTCATTTTAGAATGAAATACACCTTTATGTCATCATTTACACTGAGATATTTTGAAGAAAAAAAAAATATGCTATGTAAAAGTTGTTTACTTTCATTTTTCACCTGTTTACTTTTATTGTATGGACCAAAACCAGTTTTTGTCCTGACCATAATCACATTTTAATCACTTTCAGGCAGTAAGTGAGACTGCAATTGACATGGGCTTATATCCAAAAGCAGCAACCGGATTTAATCCGTATTGTCACTTTGTGACATTTATGATCAGGTTAGTGCGACTCATCGTTCCTCCTAAATCCGATTTATCCGAAAGAAGAGAGAAAAACAAAATACTCTGATGATTCCTCTCAGCTGATTGGATAAAGCTGCCTTTCTCCATGATGAATGACCACTTAAGTGAAATATTTTAATTAGCAATGGCCATAAATAAATTCTGCATTACAGGGCAAAAACGTGGCAGGAAATTAAGTGATTTTTTTAAATCCGTGGAACTTTGGAATCCAGCCATTAATTTATCAACAGGGCATGTGCAATAGATGGAGCTGGAATATATCAATCACTCCAGCCTGTCTGTGGCTCATGGCCAGGGTGTTTGTTAAGGGGACAGTAGAGCTGGTTCTGCTGAAAGCCGCTGCTTTAGAATTCAATTCCAATATTTGTCTAGTTGTAGTTCTTGCATAAAAATGGTGTACAAAAAAGTGATCTAAATCCTTACCCTGAGCTGTAAAATTAAAGTAATAGTTCACCCCAAAATGGAAAATTCCCATGGAAAACTGCCCCCCCCCCCGCTCCCCTATATATGATATTTCAAAGCATGAAAAAAACTAACAGTTTTAATTTATGTTCATGCCTACAGTTGATGAAAAATAAGCTCTAAATAAAGAATTACATGTTTTATGGTCTGCCCCAACTTTTTCCTTATTTTTTTAGAGGATAAGAGTCCATGTCATCTGGAAGATGAGCCGGGGCCTTGTCGAGGATTGGTGCCTCGTTATTATTTTGATTTCAAGAGCCAGGAATGCAAGCGATTCTTTTATGGTGGCTGCTTTGGGAATGCCAACAACTTCAAGACCATAAAACAATGCCAGGAGAGATGTCTACGTATGTACCAGCAACATAACATTTCTCTTCTCTGCAATTTTCAATAATGACATATTGTTTTTGTACAAGCCCTGTGATTAAAGTCATCTGCATGACAAAGGTTACATCCCTTTTGTATTCTGCTCTCAATAACCTTCATTCCATAGTGCAATTAGCACTTTTAATTCAGCCCATTGTAATTCAGTCCACATTCTGTTTTTTAGCAGTAATTTGAACAGCCAGAGTCAGTGCAGAACTGCAAATGTAGAAAATTTCTCAGCACATTTAGTGCTAAAGGGGTCCTATCATTACGAATCAAATTATCCTTGAAGGATAAGGCGGTTAAAACTATACTGGACCCAACAGCAAACAGACAGCTTGTATGTGTTAGAGCAGCACTGTGTCCAATTTCACATGTGAAGAGGGCATTTACACAGATGTCTTAAAGGGACAGCAGCCTGTTAAAGGTCAGAGAGAAGGTGAAAACAACAACAACATAAAATAAAATTAGGCTTTTGGCAAACAAAAAACCCTGGACTAAAACTATAAGTGGACCCCAGGGGAATGCAATAAATGTTGCTTTGTTTGCCAGAAATGTATTTTGTAGATGACTATTCCGCATACAGTTCAATAGATGCTACAGAAATATATAGGCATATTAAAATTGGTTATAAAATTATATTAAAAATTGTGTAAAATCACATAAAAATTAGTTTTTCAAAATTGTAAATAAAGATGATTGAAGTATGTTTTACAATAAAATACTTAATTCATTGTGCTACTTGCTGTTTCTGTGCAATCATTTGTGACATTTACTAGCAGATTCAAGGTGAAAATTGTTTCTGCACTATTTTTTTTTAAAGAGAAATGTCAAATATAGCCAAAGTTACAAATAAGGAAGAGTCATGCGAAATGTAAAATACATTAAAAGAAGTGCAAATAATGTTTAAATTGTGTCGTGCTAAATAGTTACTTGTTTATAAGCATATGTTTGAATACATAAGTACTTAGGGTGACCATGTGTCCTCTTTTTCACAGACATGTCTTGGCTGGTATTTCTAAATTGCTTAAAATGTCCAGCTTTTGGCTTAGTTTTCCTATTAACTGTCCTCATACATTATATGTATGCATATTTGCATTGCTTTGACAGTTCCCTGTAGATCCTACCTTATCGCACACCACGATTGGTCGATTGTGTACGATTGCCTGGATGCTATTGGACAAACTACTTTTCAGTCATTATTTTCAGCAAGTATGAAAACAATAGGAAAACAAATCCAAAACCCAGACATTTCAGGCAATTTAGAAATCCCAGCCAGGACATGACTGGGGAAAAAAGGAGGTTATTCCAAATATTAAACTTGGAAAAAAAGACAGACAGGAAACATGTTAATAGTGCTACCTGAGAGAAAAAGACTCCTCTGTAACAACAGGACAACAAATATGATCATATTTTTCATTTTCTTCCCTCTTTTTAGCTGCCTCAAAACACATGGAACAAAATGCTCCATTAAAGCCAGAGGAAGAAGAAGCCAAACCCAAGACAGAACCTCTCGCCAAACATGGTGAGATGAGGCACACATTCTGATTGTTTATAATATCAGAAAACCTTTTTATTTGTACTGGATATGTTTGCAGTGATCTGTAATTAAAGGTGCACTAAGCCATTTTTTGTTTGTTTTAGATTTTTGTTGGACCTTTTAGCACATAGAAATACCATTAATACCTTTTATATGAATCATATTTGTGGTTTGTGTATTTGGTAATTTTTAGTTGAAGCTTCATTGAATGCATCACATTTGCCACTGCGGAGAATGTCCCAACCATCTACACAGGAAGCAGGTGAGAGTCACACATCTCACACACAGGCAGAGGGTGCTAGACAGCTGTGCTTTCGTGTCAGACCATCTGTTTGTCTGAGTCCAGAGGGCAGCCATTTTTTCTGCCTCCTCCTGCTTATTTTGACAGTTAAGAGCTGCTCTCTGCTCCGCAGCCCCAGGGCACATGACATCCTTGTCTGGGACACAGATTGCACAGAAATCCTAGTCAAATATGTGATTTTGTAATATTAATACTAAGTTTTGAATCATAAAAACTGAATATCAGTTTCTGTAATTGCAAGTGTGTTTTGTTGTGTTAAATTACCTCTTGGGATTTGAGCTCTTGAAGGGAACTGCAAACAAACTATTACTCATTCTGTATTTACGTGGTTGCCATGTGTTAATGGGAGCTATACATAGTACTCCACATTTGCCTCTTCTTGCCTTAATCTCAGTGATTAATGAAGTGTAGTAAGTGATGTTCACTGTCCTGTCAGAGTACTAATTTATTATTAGCAGTTTACTTTCTGGGTTAAAAGTAACTGCAAATTAATTACAATAATTGCTTTTGGGTTAAAAGGGTGACTTGGATGCGCAAAGGCTCTGTGGTTCCACTGAAGGACAATGCTTAGATTTTACTGCCATCTAGTGGCTGAAGTATGTAAAGTCAAGTTGAGTTCATTGTCATTCCAGAATGAATAGGTGGTGCAGTGATGATGTATTTTTAAAGACCAACCCACAAGTTAGCATCACCCTGGTTTCGAAATATAAGCTATAAATGAACCACAGTCACACGACTTAAATATCAGCACCACTACTCTTCCAACAACACCTTCAGTCTTTATTAAAAAAATAAATAAATCCCTGAACGTTTGAGTTAGAATAGTTTGCAAGAGCATGATTATAAAACAAAGGGATGTAAAAGTAGATAAATCAGTGATAAAAAGTGATAAGAAAAGTGATAAATCAGAAGTGCTAAAATGCTAACTCGTTTCTGAGCTTTGGCCCACAAAAATGTGTCATCTCTGTAGCAGCCTAGTGTTAATCCAGCTACAACAGCATAAAATTAATCTTAAACTAACAGAAAATGACACCGGTGTAGCCATTAGGATTATATTTTAAACAACGTCAAAGAAAAATTATCATAAAGTGTCACATTTTACCTGTTCAAATCCTATAATGTGGAATAAAATATGCAGAATAAACAATAAATAAATAAGAAATGATAGGAATCAGATTTGATGTGTAATTATAATATGTACATAGTGTAACTGATACTGCAATTGTTTAAATTCTTTTTTTTTTCTCATTAATCTATACTCCGTACCTCATGATGACAAAGTGAAAACAGGAATTTAGAAATGTCTGTAAA
>JAUZSZ010000104.1:27366792-27377323 GCA_034780575.1 Labeobarbus marequensis | reverse complement strand
TACCATCTCCACCCAACCCCGCCCTCTGGATCTTTGTTCTGCAGTGAGGGGCTACTGAAATAAAGTGTTAGAAGATATTAAGCAGACAGTCTACTAATACTCTAATGACTGCTAGTTGACATTTGGTTGCAAAGTTACTTACTGTTAGTAGAATGTCTAAAGTGGACTATCAAAATAAAGTGTTACCAAAACAGAAGTGCTAAAATGCTAACTCATTTCAGAGATTTGGGCTACAAAAAACATGATCCTCATGTCTCATAATGGTATATTATGTGTAAGTAAAGCAGCTGCTTAAGTAAATTACAATGAGAAAATAGTACATAATATATTAGGTAGAATTTGCAACTTTAAGTGAATATATGGGGTTTGCGCAACTACATGTTTTATTTACATTGCCATTCAAAGTGACTATATGGAATTAATCCCCTGTCCCATATATATATGGCTATAGTTAAGAATAACCACATGTGGTAGTAATTTTACATTTACCTGTCTCGTACATCTAAAGAAAGAAACTTGAATAAGATGATTGTTTGTGAAATCAGCCTGTTCTCAGACATTAATTTCCTAATGTGCCTGTTGTTTGCAGTTCATTGTTCTAGCCAGTCCTGAGGTAAACGAAAGCCAGCAACAACATCCTCAAAATGTGTACCATGACATCGGTGTTACCAGAAACAAGATTGTGACGGCACAGTTCGAGTGCTATCAGAAGATCATGAAGGACAGCAGTCAAGACAGAAGAGGTAGACAAGAGTTTTTATAAGACAGAGATCAAGTTGTATTATTCTGTATCCTGACAATGTGTCATTTACATGTTACTTTACAGATATTCATTCTGAAATTACTGATTTGATGCTACTTGTCGTGACTCAGAAATGACACACAGCAGCTTCAAGCCAGTTCATTCTTTATATTTTACAGCAAGCACGCACGTGTCATGCTAAAATAATAATATAAACCTCTCATAGAGTATGTATTGCAAACATTTACAGGAGTTTTTGTCATCCTGTCTAATTAGTACAGCAAGAACATACAAAGCCTCAGGTGGCTCATATTCATTCTGTTAGGAAGAGTGCATTTGGCCCCACTGGGTGGCAGGACAGCTGTGAAATATTAGCTCTGTTCCAAAACCTAGTAGACTTCCTACTTAGCATCCTAAACAAGACACAATGACTGATTTGGAACGCTTTCCATAGGCTGCAGTACACCTATAGCTCACGGGGGACTAGGTTTTGGAACAGGCTGGTAGAACTAAGAATAGTGATAATGAAAATAACAGGAAGTTGCAGTTTCCCAGTCTCCTCAGAAACCAAATAAATGTTTTGGGCTTTTTTTCATATCTAGTTGGCCCGGTGTGCAACAGGACCTGGGATGGATGGTTGTGTTGGGACGACACAGAGTCCGGCGTCACTTCTGAGCAACACTGCCCTGACTATTTCCAGGATTTTGACCCTACAGGTGAATATTCATGTTATAAGGTTCAGTGTAAGTGCTTTTTGACTCGTCTGCCTAATACACTTACATCATTGTCAGTTCTTTCGCTCCATTATCCCTCACTATAATTCACGCTAAATTCATTGGCTAAATGGCTATTAAAACTTTTATATGACTTATTTTCTGCCCTGAAGTAAGATAACGTGAATGGGTGAACATGTTTTCAATATTAAAGACATTTTCCAGGTTTAATAAATTTTGCAGTGAAGTTATTAATTACTGTAATAATTTATAACTTTAATCTTAAAAAGGACTTGCAATAAAATTTTTCTTTAGATATTATTTTGGTCTAGTTTTTATTTGAACCATTTAGAAAACATAAACAGAACCAAATGAACAAATTCTGGCATTTGCATGATAAAAGCATGACAAGAGAAGAGGAAGAAAAAAAAAAAGTATTCAATTAATTCAAATTAATGAATAAGACATTTTCCAGGTTCAATAAATTTTGCATTAATGTTATTTACTTTCTAACATTAATCTTAAAATTGCTTGGAAAAATATCTATAATACATTTGCTCTACAAAAAAACAGCACAAACAGTTTTTTAACAATTTAACCACTTACAACACACACAGAACCATCGACAGAAAAAAACAAAATGCATGGAGAAGAAAGCATGAGGAGCAAAAAGCAAAGTGTTGCTAAGAGAAGCAAATATTATCAAGATGTCTGGAGTCTAGACATGGTGAAAAGCTTCAGTTGACAAACAAATGAAGCTTTTCACCATGTCTGGACTCCATATTGATGCACTCTTAGTAACACATTTTGGTTTACTTCTGTTTCTTTGCAGAAATGGTCACCAAAATATGTACAGAAAGCGGGCAGTGGTTCTTGCATCCTGAGAGTAATCGCACATGGACAAATTTCACCAGATGTAATTTACACACTACTGAAGGACGCAGGGTATGAGCATGAACACTATAAACACTTGAGATGAATATAAACACACATTTGAATTGGCTTGCAGAATAAACACTTCATGACTCTATTGTTTGTGTGATTGCAGACTGCAATGAATTTGTTCTACTTGGCGTTAATTGGTCATGGGCTCTCTTTAACATCTTTGTTCATTTCTCTAGGCATATTCTTTCATTTCAAGTAAGTGCAAATGTCTCTTACACTACTGTATTCAAGTTTCAATGGCTTATAACAATTATCTCTTGTCATTTTGCTGTCTTTTTTGTGCCTATAGGAGTTTGAGCTGCCAGAGAATTACCCTGCACAAAAACCTTTTCTTTTCCTTTGTATTAAACTCCATCATCACTATCATTTGGTTAACAGCAGTGGCAAACAACCAAGAACTAGTTCAGGAAAACCCAGTAAGTAGCATGTATTGACATTAGTCTACCAAAAAGAAAAGTACAAATTTTTTACTCACCCATTTATTTATTTATTGATTTATTTTTATTTCACAATGCTGCCTTTTTCTTTGCAACTGCAAGATCACATCTCACAATAAAGACTTTTTTTCTCAGAATTGCAAGTTTATATAGTTATAAACTGGTAATTGCAAGTTTACATCTGGCAATTCTGACTTTTTTCCCCTCAGAACTGTGAGAACTGGCAATTTTGACTTTTTTCTTGAAATTCCAGGGTTTTTTTTTTTCAGAATTCTGAGTTTACAATCTTGCAATTTAGTTTAGTTTTTTATTTATTTTTTTCCACCAGGGAAAAAAGGTTAAAAAAAAACAAAAAAAAACAATTGCAACTTTTTATCTCACAATTTTCTCGCAATTGTGAGTTTGTGAATTGAGAATCCCACAATTCAGACAATTCTGATTACGAGAAAAATAAAATCAGAATTTTGATATATAAACTCAGAATTGTGAGTGAAAATGTCAGAATTATGATATAATAGTGCATATACTTTATTTTTAATGCTGTTGCAATAACAAGCTTCCATACAAACCTGCATGCTTTTTGAGTAATAATTTTACCACTATTGCAATACAATGCAGATGGGTGAATAAATAAATGGCAATATTTTCCTTTTTCTTTGATCATTTAAAAGCATTACAGCATGTCACCAATCTGCTGTGCTAATCATTCTTAAATGTTGCTTCTGTTCAGATCAGCTGCAAAGTATCACAGTTTATCCATCTGTACATCTTTGGATGCAACTACTTCTGGATGCTTTGTGAAGGGATTTACTTGCACACACTCATTGTTGTGGCAGTTTTTGCTGAAAAACAGCATTTAATGTGGTATTACCTTCTTGGATGGGGTGAGTGTTCGAATAAATCAAAGCTATTTATTTACAGCATTAATTGCATAAACTAAATCTAACTTCTTTCAATCTCTATCTGTTTTAAACAACAGGTTTCCCTCTTATACCTGCTACAATACATGCCGTAGCCAGAAGTTATTACTACAATGATAAGTGAGTATTGTTGTTTTGTAGCTTTAAGTTAAATTTATTATTATTATTGCTAATGTAGGATATCATAGTGAGATTAGTTTTTGTAATTTGTACTCTTATAAGCAACACTCAAATATTTTCTTACAATTCTTACCTAAATCCATGTAAAGTAAAGCAATTGCTGTACAAAATAATACTCCTGTTTAAGAATCCATATCAAAGGTTCGGCTAATCCTTTCCTTTCCAATCCGCAGTTGTTGGATCAGCTCAAGTACTTCTCTGCTATACATTATTCATGGCCCTATCTGTGCAGCACTGCTGGTAAGACATCTGGATGTTTTTGTCCTTTTTGTTTCCAAAACACATCTTTTTGTGCAAGATTGATTATAATCTTTTTGTGTTTCTTGCGCAAATTACATCCAGAAGTTTGTTTGCGCCAATCTGAATTTATTTTCGAGTAGCCGAGCACAATGTTTACATGTATCAGTACATCAAAAAGAACACTAGGATCTTAAAGCGGTTTGAAGTTACCTACATCTCTCTCTTTTGACATCTGCCAGCCAGCTGGGATCTTTTTGTTTTGCGTTTGCCATTCATCTTGCCTGTCCTTCCAGGTGAACTTGTTCTTTCTGCTGAACATCGTACGAGTTCTCATCACCAAACTGAAAGTGACACATCAAGCAGAGTCTAGTCTGTATATGAAAGCTGTCCGAGCCACCCTCATTCTGGTTCCACTGCTGGGCATCCAGTATGTTCTCCTCCCATACAAACCTGGGGGACGTGTGTCTGCTGAAATCTACGACTACATCATGCATATCCTAATGCATTATCAGGTAAGCAGTCAAATCAGTCTGCATGTAATCTTACAGATACTTTCAGGGCCCAACATTAACATTTTGCCACATCTGCCAATGCCTAAAATATCATTTTAATCATGCAAAATGTATATCGTATATGGCAGTTTTTTAAATATACAATACATGCATACATTTGGCATCAGTAAGACCATTTATGATTTTGAAAAAGGTCTGTTACACTCATCAAGGCTGCATTTATTTTAACAAATATACAGTGAAAACAGTAATATTGTGAAATATTAGAAGTGAAAATAATTGCTTTCTATTCAAATATATGATAAAATGTTTGTTTTTCTTCTGTGTTGACTTTTCAGCATCATTACTCCAGTGTAACATATTCCTTCAGAATTCATTATATATGCTGATTTGATGCTCAAGAAACATTTCTTATTATTATCCATTTTCAAAACAGTTGTGCTGCTTAATATTTTTGTAATACTTTTTTAAATATAAAGTTCAAAAGAAGAGCATTTATCTGACATAGAAATCTTTTGTAAATGTATTCACTGTCACTTGATAAATTTAATTAATCCTTGCTGAATAAAGGTATTATTTTCTTTTAAAAAATACAGATTTTCACTATTGGTCTTTCGTAATGTGCTATGTGTGTTTGCCACTGGAGTTCTGGAACTTTAGGCTTTCTAGATAAACATCTGAAATTAGCTAAATTTTCCACTAAAGCAAAATTAGATGTTTCTTCTTCAGCTGATGGTTTACGTCTCGTGTCACTTATATCAGAAAGTGTCAGAATATCATTCTCAAAATTGAAAACCAACATTATGTTTTAGTTCTTAACTTTAAATACTGGCTGATGCCAAATGTTTACTTGGATTTTCCACTTGTGGAGTGTTTGATATTGACCATGGGTTTATTTATTATATTACTACAGAATATGATTTCCCAATCTCTTTGTCTTTTTGACTGGCAGAAGCTCAACAGCCTTTAATTAAGTTTACTTTGCCATTAGTGACATAAAAAGCTTGTAAAACAAATGACAACAATGTCCTGCAGCTCTGTAGATCAGCCAGAGTGGAAAACTTGTCACTTTAGAAATCCTGCTGTTAATTACTCACCCTCATATTGTTCCTAAATGGTATGCTGTGTGGGTTATTTTCCTGTGGTAAACAAAAGAACAGTTATCACACAAGCCTTTTCCAGTGTAAGTCATCATTCACAGATATTCTTCATCTCATTTGGGCTATACTGAAAAATAACTGCAAATAACAAAAGGCACAACCTTTTTTTGGGGTAAACTGTTTATTTGCAGAAGCAATAGTTAAGATCAGGTCACTTGCCTCATAAAAGTCTGACTCCTGAACATTCATAGTGAGATGGGTAGGTGTTCAGCAGCAAGAAAATAATCATTTGTAGTCTGTTGTGAAGAAAACAGCAAAGTGAGAAGCCTTGGACAGCTGGTACTTCTAGACCTAGCTGAATCGGCACAATGAATAATGCAACAAAACAGGCTTGTCATCCCAGATGACTCTCTGTGCACATCAAGAGCACTCGCTCTGGCAAAATGTGTCAAAACACAAGGGAGAACAGTACTCAACACCATCCGAGAAACGATTAGTGAAGAGCTTGCAATATAGGAGATTATAGTTTAGCAGTGCAAGATAGCAGTTTATGCTGATTTGCTGCTGACGTGCATTTCTGATTTTATTTTTAAGGGACTGTTGGTGGCCACAATCTTCTGCTTTTTCAACGGAGAGGTAAGTGTTTACCCAGCTGAAATGAAAAAATTCCTGTTTATCTGCAAGGAATTATGGATTGTGCAACATCCTTTTCCTTGAAAGCAAAGCTCAAATATGGAGATTCTGTACTGGCTGTTTAAATCCTAAAAACATTGGCAGATATCCACATGTACCAATAGGAATGCCTGACTCAGAGGGAACCTGTCCAAATAATTTTGTTTTTGCATTGAGCTGTTTTAGAGGCACTGTGGTAATAAGGCATGCAGAAGCTATTACAGATAATATCACAGGTCCAGCAGTTAATACAGCCTTTATGCATAAATGGATGACTGGTCAGTATGATATATGTGTCAGCTAGAAGAGAGTTTGCTATTCGCTTTCAAATTGTATAAGGAAAATCTATATCGAACATATAAGAAGGTACATGTGACAATCAATTTTTGATATATGTTTTGAATTTTGTTGCAGTGCTATTTTCGCTCTGATGCCAGACTTAATTTGTCATCAATAAACCAATTAATTAATTAATTAGTAAATTATCACTTGGTTTGTGTACCAGAGAAAATAAATAAAAAATAAATTGTATAGTAATTATTTTAATTAAAATATGCAAAATACTATATGGTTATTTAAGCAATGACCAGTGTGATTTTAGTATCACTGAAATACTATTATAGATGTTTATGAAGATTTTGAATTATCTTTTATTTTATACTTTCATTTAATTTTAGTTAAGGTTTTATTAATTTTGTGGTGTTTGTAATTCTTATTCTGATTCGTATTCTTGTTTTTATGTGTTTTTATTTTTATTTCAGTTTTAGTTTTAGACAATTTTAGTATCAAGTTAAACTAAATGAGAAATGTGACCTTGGCCTACCTACTGTAGCTAAAAAAAAAGCTTAAAGGGGACCTGTTATGCCCCTTTTTACAAGATGTAAAATAAGTCTCTGATGTCCCCAGAGCGTATATATAAAATTTTAGCTCAGAATACCCCTCAGATAAATTTTTATAGCTTGTAAAAATTGCCACTTTTAGGGTATGAGCCCAAACGTGCTGATTTTGAGTATGTTGCTTTAAAGGGGTCATATGATGCTTTTTTAAGGATCATTATTTTGTGTATTTGGTGTAACAGAATATGTTGACATGCTTTAATGTTCGAAAAACACATTATTTTTCAAATACTGTACATTATTGTAAGTCCTCTATGCCCCGCCTCTCTCAAACGCTTCGTTTTCTACAAAGTCCCTCCTTCCAACAAGCGCAGTCTGCTCTGATTGTCCAACTGGCACAGTGCATTGTGATTGGCCGAACACCACAAGCACCAGTCGGAAATGCAACACCCCTTTCCATAATAGTGAGCTTTAGCTTTCAAAATAAATGTAAAGACAGTTAATAATATCCTTAGTTTTACCATCAGTTCAAGCCACGAGGGGAACAGAGTTGCGTGACAGACACAGTGATGATACTTTTATATGTTTGCAGTATACAAGCTGCGGTTGTGTGACCGTGTCTCCCTCTCTCACACACACGAGCAAAGCTCCACATTTGAACAGTCAATAGCAAATACCTAAACTAATAACAAAACATGCAGTCGCTGATTCAGAAGCGCCAGATTGTCATAGCAAAGTCAGAATTACCTCCTCTCCTAAGTTCACAAAACGGTTGTCCATAAAATGTGTTGTGATAATGTCTAGGTTGTTTTGTTCTGTTGAAGGATTCTTAATGATTCCTAAATGCATCTACTTTCGGAAGGTCAAATAAATTACTTTTGCTTTTTCATAGAAACACACAGCGTCTCCCTGTCATGGCTGCATCAACACTACTGCGATTATTGAAACCACGCCTTCTTTCTTTGCGTGAACATTTGGGCGGAATTACGGAAATATCTCCACATCGTGATGTAGACATGTGGGGTCATGTTTGAATGAGCCATTTTAGGGGCGTGGCAGAGTCTTAATTTTGATAAAGAATATCTCTTTGGTTTTGAGACTTTAGTCTTTGCAACTTCAGGCATCTTATCTATGCAGCTTGTAACACTCCAAAGAGAAAGGAAAACTTGAAATTGCATCATATGACCCCTTTAAAAATACTGCATCATTTCAAAGTGAAATCTGACTGCCATAAGCAGTGTTTGCTATTAGCTCTTACCTGTGCCAGGGGCGGAGCTCCCATCGGGGGTATCATGGGGGGCATTATTCCCGGGGGCATGGGGGCCATGCTGGGCGGCCTCTGGCCCATGGGTGGCATTCCCATTGGAGGGAAGTGAGGCGGGATTCCTGGTGGTCCCATCTTTGAAAACACAAAAATATATTCAAGGCATAAATGAGAATGAACACAACCAAGCATTCGCAAAGACAGAGAGAGATGGCTTTACAGTAAAGGCTTTCCAACACCAACTTACAAAGGGCGGGGGGATTCCTGAAGGTGGTACACCAGGAAAAGGTGGTGCTTGACTGGGGCCACTATTAGCATCAGTCGAGGACTGTTATGAACAAGAGAGTCCATTACAGTAACCACTACAGCTCTGATAAAGATGCTGCACATCAGTGATTTATAGTGTGATGAAGTTTTCCCAAACATGATCTAATCAGACAGAACCAACCAACACATCCAAGCTTATGTGAGCAGAACTATCACTGTCAGACGTTTCCTAAATAATTCACTTAAACCAACTAGCATAACTTAAAGCTTATTTATATACATACTTCCAATGTATAACAAACCAGAGATTTCTTACAATCTTACTGCCCTTAACAAATCAAGCATCTAAAAACTCAAATCTATCACTCAGACTTCACTAGTTTATCATGGCGTTATCAGAATTTGATAAATCAAGAGTTCTGTCTCACTTTCATCAGGAATAGATCGACTATCAGTCGCCGATTATCAATAAAAACAGTTTATCATACAAGTCAGTGTGATGGAGTTTCTATCCTCTGGTCTAACATAGTAACAGCAGCATCAGTGTAAACAGATAATCATAAACAAACTGTTTACAAGCATAAATGTTTCACACAATCAGATATGTAACACGTCTAACACACGTGCTTTAATAATCACAATAATAAATCCAAACTCTCATTCAAACACTCGTTAGCTTTAGCTTTAGCTTTAGCATCAGTCACTCATTCACATTAGCTTCCATGCTAACCAACCTTTATTTTGTCTGTAATGTAACCATTTCTTCACTACAAGTTTTTAACCTAAGCGAATAAACCGTTCAGTGTGTATATGTGTCATTTGTAAATGCTAGAATAGGCCAATTTTGAGTTTATGTGAATAAGCCTTCTGGATTTTTGGACTCACCATGATGAGCGAACATGCAGCGGCCCTGCGCGAGACAAAAACCTACACTCTGATTGGCTGCTGCGAGCGGGTTCAAACTACAGCATGCGTGTTTCAAGTGCAACAACACTGCGTATGAAGTGCGCATACACCAGTTCGCAGCGCAGGAAACAAAACACTGGAGAGCTGCGCACGAAATACGCAGATCTGAAGCCAACAAGTTGACATTTAGGCAGCAATGAGCTGTAATGTTAAAGGGGTCCTATTATGCTTTTTCACTTTTTGAATTTTAGTCAGTGTGTAGTGTGTATGTTGGGACGATCTACAAAGTTACAAATCTCAAAGTCCACTCCAAAGGGAGATATTTCGTTTTTAAAAGATCCCTTTTCAAGAACTACAGCGAACGGCTCGTTTGGACTACAAAGTTGTTTTCCTCAATTTGTGACATCACACATTGTAAATCCCGCCTACGGAAAGTTGAATGTTTGGGGGGTGAGGAGAAAGCTTGGTTGAGCGCTTCAAAGTCTTTGAATGATGTGCCACATTAAAAAATACTATAGTAATTTATAGTAAATACTATAGTGTTTTTGAACCATACTATAGTAAAGTACTTGAATTAAATTTTTGTGGTAATTCTATAGTTGCTGTGGTAGTATAACAACTATTGTAATATAAACTAATTACTTTACCCATACTGGACTAAGTTTTCTACAACTATAGGGTATATTATGATGCCGCTGCAAGACTAATCTTTAATGAACTGAAAAGAACGCACGTCACACCTCTGTTCATCAGTTTGCACTGGCTACCTGTAGCTGCTCGCATAAAATTCAAGGCAT
>JAUZSZ010000104.1:27274071-27284518 GCA_034780575.1 Labeobarbus marequensis | reverse complement strand
TTGCTACCTTAAAATCTGTTGCTCTCCACATGCAATACGTGAGTACAGCAATCACTAGCCAATTCAAAGCGAAGAGCACTGAACTAATGCACTCTGAACAGAGCATGTGAAACCGCAGGGAGTGAATGGCTCTACAGAGCACTTCACTTGCAAGTCAATCCGAGGAACAGATGCAATTAGATTTGTAATCTACACTTGTCAAAATGAACAACACCTTTGAGATTCCATCAAGACAATGAAAAATTGAACACGGCAGATGGACCAAAATTAATACACATTTCCAAAGGCTCTTGAAAACAACACTACAAACCACAAGAAAACAACGGATCAAGAGCTCATCTAAAATGAATTCACTATGCACTTTGGGGTGAAACAATCAAACATGCAAGAATGATAACAGCATGCTGTTTTCTGGACTCGGCCACCTTACTGAAGAAAATTACTTTTCGCTATCTTGAATGAAATGTAAAATTGAGAGACAGAGAATTACAAAGGTTTGAATTTTGATGCTTGGGATTGAGGATTTAGAGAAAATAAAAAGGGGTTGAGAGGACTTTGTCATTAAATATTTTAGACAAGCAAACTCATACAAGGCATTTACAACCAAACAATAGGCCTCATTCACTGATAATTTACAATTTGCGTATTGATGTGTTCTCACTCTACATTTGTGCAGTACCCATGACAGTTACGTATGCACATAAATTTGTTACCTTCTGTTGTTGATGCATCCCACTTAATGAGTAAGCAGATTCCTGTAGCTAGTAATTTGCATAAAGCTTGCCAAACCATGTTAGGGCTTTCCATACACCCTCCTTTATTTTCTTATTATTCAAAAAGTGTGCCATTCTCAGAAACAGTTATTTCAACAATTATGTCTTTCTTAGATCACTATGCACTTTTTGCGTATGTGTCGTATCAGTCAGTTCTATTTTTTCCTAAATTTAGGATTCATTTTATTGTGAACTTGGAAGATAGGCAAGGAAATGTTTGCACGCAGAATTCATGCACAAATATGGCATATGCACAGTTACAGGATATACGATATACTTCAAGCAAAATCGAAAAATAAATTTGTTTCAAACAAAATCAGGCCAAAACGAAGCTCATTTGGAGATTGTTTCTGGAGCTTAAAACAGCTTAACAAAGCAAACATTCTAGAAAAGTTTGTTCTAGCTGGTAAACAGCAAAAACGACACTGACAAGGCGCCGACATGGTATGAAACAAAGTCTCAGCTTTCAAATGTTGTCATTTAAGGAATAAATACCGTTTTGTTGCTCTTTAATGTGTTGTGACAGATCGCCATAGCACCTAAGTTCAAGCGACACATGAACCAATCATCTCTTCCTCTTTACTAGTTATAGCACAAAATAAACATGAATGAACATCAGAAGGTATTTTGTTTCAACCACAAAAATATGTTAATATACACCATTTTTCAAGTTCAAGTCCACCAACATTAATCTACTGTCTGGTTCCTTTGTTGGACAAAATGGCAGATTCAGCATTATGACTGGTCAGATCACCTGTCAATCAAACTCTCGGCGAAGGGTAAATTGTAGAGCCGGTGCAAACATATCACCATATGATCAGATGCTTTCTTAACTGCTGTTTTCTCACCACTGTCATTTGTTATTGAGAGGAAAAAGAGCAGCACATTTACATATTTAAAAATATCTTTTTATCTATCTACATATATTTTACATATCTTGTGTATATTGAGTTTGTTTTTATGTCTAAGTGAAGAACATAAGAGAACTTCACCATGATTATTTTGGGGACTTTAATGAATGAAAACCAATAAATATCATTGCTCCATTGGGATTTCAGAAATGGTATTTCAGACTATAAACACAGAATCACCAAGAATGTATCTCTTGCACTACCCTGTAAATGTACTACATGGAGTGAACCACCATTGACTTGCCCAATTATCTCATTGGCAATGGCTCAGCTGGCACATGTGAGTTCTGCCATTTTTGCTCAATGGGCACTCCACAAGTATATTCTGAGCCAGTCACCTGAGCAATAAATGCCATGTGACTTATCTCTCCAAATTAGAGTTTCAACTACTTCTGGAGACAGAAAAGAAAAGTCAGTTTCATGCTTCTAAGAGCCCTCCAAAATAAATTGGTCATTGGTGAAAGATCTGCTATAACATAATTCCGTTTTTAAATTTCAAAAATAAAAAAATTTAATTAATAATCATGAAAATTAAACCATGGGCTATTTCATGAGAATCAAGTGGATATGGCTGATTAGCTTCACCATAACTTTACATCTGTCTGCAAAAAAAAAAAAAAAAAAAAAATCATTCTCCAATGACTGTAACAGCCAAATATTAAAATGGAAAAAAATCTTAATTATTTAATTGCATTTTTTTATATGAGGGCTCTTCAAAAAGTATATAAAAGACATTTTCACTGTATGCTTTCCCCTATAATGGTGTAGTTATGCCATCTACCAGCAGGGGATAACTGCAGAAAATCCCCTGTCAAACCCTAAGCCTTCCCTTAATTAAGGAATTTGTCTTGTATACTGTAACCAAAGTGCTGGTATATTGAGCCGTAGAGAAATAAGCAATAGGAGCCTGTCATAATCAGATGGGACACAACAACAGGAGATTTCTCTTTCATTATCAAAAATTCAAATAAGATCATACATCTAAGTTTCATACTGTAATCGCATTCAGCTAAGAGCAGAGGCCTGCGACACAGTTCTCAGAGTGACAAGGCACTGCAAAGCTGATTTTATCACTAATACGTTGGCACTACACCAAAGAAAGTCCTTCTCCTCTTCAAAGTGCATTAGTATCGTTACTGGATGGAAGGCTCCTTTACCCAGTAGGCAGAGCACTAGATGAGCCCAGTCTGACAGAGGGCATTTTCAAACTGAGTGTTTTGGGTGGACAGTATTTATTTATTCCTGTGCTTCTGAAATCTACAGCCAAGGAGGTGTAACACATTCACAATGCTTACAGTATGTCATTAATCTCCCTAGACGAAGCACTCCCTGCCAAGTTAGGCACAAAAAGGATTTACTGCTAAATCTCAGGCTTGTTAATTAATAACATCTTTTAATGATTCACTTTCTCTGCCCCTCAAATTTACACAACTAGAGCCTCCCATCAAATTTCAAAATATGTACATCATCAAAAGAATACATCACAGGAATTGTTTCTTCAGAAGAAGAACAGAGACATCTACTGGAAAGCCACAAGTGTGCATCTGGCACATGTTACACTGTTTGGTAATTTAACATTCATATATTTACTGCATGTTTTCTCTTTATGGCAAATATTTCTGTACCTATTACTGTATTCTGGAAATATATAGTGATTTTTATTTGCCATGATAAAAGGAATTTGTCTTGTTTTAGATTTACTACAGAAAACACTTTAACACAAATGCAGTATAACTTTGTATAGAAAAATATGCAATGTAAGAAGATGAGGGTAACATTTTCCAGCAATGCCTCATTACATTAAAGAATTAATTAACATGAGCTTACAGTGAACTAAATTACTACAGTATTATTTATATTAACAATTATATTTATTAATGCTGTGCTTGTTCTATAATTTTCAGTTTTTCATTATGTTTTTAATGTTAAATTGTCTTTTTCCTTATAACAGGTCTGATGACAGTAACAAAAAACAGAAAGATGTCTAATTCTGTTCCTGGAGGACCACTTTGCCAAAGATTTTATTGATTTTGAAGACCTTTGTTAGCTGATATAAGCAATCACAGCTTAGGGCTGTAAATAAACTTCTGTAAGGTGGCCCTGCAGGTGCAGGTTTGGACTCCCCTGGTTTAGTTTATGTTATGCTAAAGTAGTATAAAAAGTTTTACACTACTCGACAAATGTTTGAGCACACCAAAAGTGTTTTTCTTATTTCCTCTCGTGTTTAGAATAATAGTCATATAAATTACAGTACAAAATAACAAATGTAAGTTTGTGAATTGTTAGTTTACCCAAAAATTACAATTCTGTCATTAATTACTTCGACTTTTGTTCATCTGAGACATGTCTGTCCCTCCATTGAGAGCTATGTAATTACCACTTTCAAGCTCCAGAAAGATAGTTGTCACGTATCCTGCTGGTGTGCCCTGGTTGGCCACCAGATGTCACTGTCCTTGTTTGAGCACATGGGTTATTGTTTGTGATTTGTGCCATGTGTTCCCCTGTCTATTGTCTGACCCCGCCCTCCTTGTTATCTCGTTATTGTTTCAGTGAATTCACCTGTTTCCTCCTTGTTTGTCTCCTTATAAATGATCCTGGTGTTTGCAGTCCTGTTCGGCCATGTTGTTAAATATCATGTTGAAAGTCATGTGTGGAGTATCGTGTGTGTTTTCCAGGTTCTTGTCGCTGCATTGCTCTGTCTGCCTGTTTTTCCCCTTGGGGTAGTTTATGTTCTGTTTTCGTTTCTTTTTATTATTAAAATACCAACCATTCCCCTGCACTTGAGCCTCTTCTCTCTGCTCGTGTCATGACAATAGTTCAATTAGGACATTTAAGTCATTTTTTATAAATGTGCTTAGAAAAAAGCATTACTGGTGTGCTTTTTGAGACAAAACAAAGGCATTGTTATGTAACTTGCAGTCAGTGCAAGTTTCTTTCAGTTGAAACAGCTTAGACTTACGTTTTAGTCTAGGACTGGGGTTAAGCCTTGTCTGTGAAACCAGGGGATAATGTAGTGTTAAATAATCTAAACCAAATATTTAATGATTGATTGCATCCTGCATAGAAGTATATTTCTCACTTAGTTCTGGTTTATGAATTTGATTGGTTGACGTTGATTCTAACATCATAAACAAAGACCTGGTGAAAACTTGTGGGGGTTTTCTCACTCCAACTAGGGTTTCTCTCTCCAGCAAATGGGAAAATAAAAAATCTGGAGTGGATCTGAAATGGAGTGATCGTAATGTGTTTCAGACCGGATTTTAAGATGTGTGTTCCTCTGTGACTAACATGGGAAATATTGGGGCTTTTTCAACTATAGGCACTTTTGAACTAAAAACTCTTAAAAACTCTCTTATTTATTTCTGCACAATAATGTTCAGCAATGAATGTACATATATATTTGCTTTCTCTCAAGTAAAGACAATTTATACCAGTGTAATGTCCACCACATCTCAAATTATGTATTGTATTGGGTTTAATAGCATTGGGTGATTGAAATGAAGGTAGTGAAAACAATTTTTTTTTTTTTTTTTTTGAATAATTGACTGGTTTCTTTATCAGGCAAGGGCTTAATTTCTTCCAAATTACATTTCATCCAAAAAAAAATAAAAAAAAATTGATTTTTCACAAAGACAAATGACGTCGACAATATCCCCCAAACTCTCATGTAATTTGTGTCATAATTAGTGTTTTTTTTTGTTTTATTTATATACTATTATATAATTAATATTAATATAATTGATTATATTTTACACTATAATATTACAGTATTTATTAATATTTATATACATATAAGTAGAAATATAAAAATAGAAATATAGTATATCTATCTATCTATCTATCTATCTATCTATCTATCTATCTACATACACAACTCACAAACTTACAAAATTTCATGTATACAACATGTCTGATATCCTCTGACACAATTAAACACAATTAAACAATATTTTCACACCTTTTGCAAAATTTGATAAAATTACAGCTTATTTGGAAAAGGCACAACAACATATTCTGCTTGCAAGTGATATTAACCAAATGCAGCATGTCATCTTTTCTCTCTCTCTTCAAGCATATGCTATTTAAGGGCTGGTCCACCTGCCATGAGACACACCTGTATCTCACAGATACAGTGAGTTTTATAGGACAAGTCCTTCGAGAGCAGCCTTATTCTTCTGGCTGTAATCACTGAGCGGGAGGAAGAGGCCAGTCATAAAAGTAAACGAGCACAGATCGGGGTCTGCGGGGAACCATAACTTAATTACAAAACACTGGCATCTGACATCATCTCTACAACTCTGACCCAGACAGATGTGACCCTGTTTTCAACGTTGTTACTTTTTTAGCCTCCGATTAACACGAGACCTTCGTTTGCTGAGTACGCCAGCGGTAAATGTCCAGAACGTGACGTCCAAAGCCTTTAAAGCCTCTAACAAACAAGGCAGCTCTGGAGAGCACCTAACATAAAGAGGTCGTAACGCCTCTAACGAGAGCAAGGAAAGCTTGATTAACTGCCAGTGCTGAATGTGAAGGGTCGTTAAGGTTGGTTTTAATGAAGCACTCCTACTGTTGGAGGACTGACCGCAGTGAAAGTGTTTACGGATCCTAAAGAGGATTATTTTTAAGGTTTTTAAATTGGACTGGACTTATAATAACAATCTACGCCCTTCCGCTACTGGGTACTTGAGCGTAATGCTGCTGCTTCTCGAACACAACCTGCAAGCCAGTATTTCTGTGTTCCTGTGGACCATGTGACTAGAGAGTTGCCTTGGTTACATGCGCTGTGTCTGAAAAACATATCTGCTTGAGATCTGCTTAGGGAAATAATTAAAAAAAAAAAGGTTCTGGAAAATCGATAGAAAGGTAGGTATGAATTATTATTTAAGAGTTATGTAAGACTCTTTAGTACAGCAAAGCGAACAAAAAGCAGTGCATAGAAGTGCACTTGGTGCTCCTGTCAACTATACGTATTTATATATAGGCGAGACTGGGGCACCTTTTACTCCAGAGACTATTTCTCAGGAATGTTTAATATTTAAAGGTCAGTTTTTGCATAGACACATACCTTATAGTCTTGACGACAAAAAAGCTATTCAACATTTTCACCATTATTTCCCAGGAAAGAAAGGTATAATTAATCAACACACGCTGACCTTTTGACAACATGCAAATGAGCACCAACAGCAGGACATGCAGTCATGCTACATGAAGCAAGTTGTCACAATTGCAACCTACTGTTTATTGATTTGAGAAAACACTTTTTTTTTCTTTTCTTTTTTTTTTGTGAAATGCTAGAGAAATAAAGTTGGTTATTCACTGGTATTTCAGCATAAATTAAACAGTACATTAATTATGAAGCACAAAATAATATATGAAACAGGAAAAAATGCTAAGGGGTAAAGTAAAAAAAAAACCCATCATTTTGGCAGCAGATTTGGTAATTAAAAAATTGCTAAATCTTACAACAGTAAAAAGTTGTGTGAACACTTGCCCCACAAGACATTATTCCTCAGTAAAATATAATTTTATTGCATTAAAAAATAATTTAAAATAACAAATCAGGATTTACTAAAGACACGCAGTGAATCATGAAAAAGTGTGGACAGTCACTTTTGCAGCTGACCTTATTTCATATGCATTTGCAGCAGTTTCCCTTTCAAATGCAAAATTGATGGTGATCATTTTTTGCTCTTGATTAGCCTTGTTCATGATGGAAATTGTTTAATTTGCTCATTGTCAGTAGATAAACCACAAAACTTTCCATTCCCATCGGTGCATTTATGAGAGTGCACTATCATACTAATTTGCCCTGTTTAGAAAATCTGGCCCTTACCATTTTTTTTTTTTCACATATTTAATGAATTAAATTATTTTATTTTATTTTATTTTTTGTTTTTGGATCCGAAAGAAGAAAGGAAGTGCACCATTCCAATCTAAACTTTCATACACATAAAGCAAAAGTTTTCCTCTAGACCAAAAAGCACTTTGCAATCCCCACACCACTTTTTGAGTTTTATTTTGTCGTAATGTAATGTCAGTTGCCTACATATACAAATGCCCACCTCAGGATGGCATCCTAGGGTTGCCACTGTTTGGGATGTTTTTTTAGATCCAGTACACTTACTAAATAAATTATAGCAACTACATAGCAGCACCCTGCTAACCACCTGCAACAACCTGAACATCTTCATTATTTTGTCCTGCAGGATCTCAAGGGCTGCATCTGTGCTGCTGTCGGATCCTTGCTTCCAGCTTCGCTCCATCCAGTACCTGCTTGGAGAAGGAGACGTCGGAGCCGCCAGCGCCGACCGCAAACACTTCTCTCTGCACGCATGTAAGCCTGGACTAAACACGTGCCCTCTTACCCATCCTGTTGCTGTTAGACAAGAGCAGCTCACTTACGCATAATCAGCGAGATGTTAAATTTAGTCGCCACTGTATTTGTCGCATTGCATTCTTTGATACGCAATGTTTTATGGTCTAAATATACTCCTATTTCTTAGAATAGCCTTCCAGATCCAGTGACGTAAAAGTGATTGCATTCTTAATATATCTCCTGCTCCTCCAATTCACTCAGCTCTGATTTCAAACGCTAATATCAAATCCATGCACTGATTGAGATACGTTATAATTATAATCTCCTATAACTGGCCTCTACATACAGTAAATGATGTACTTTGTAAATGATGTATATTATATTTAGGTTTTTATTTTATTTCCCATAATATGTTTTTTTAAAACTCACTTATATTTGGACAACATTTATGATAAAAGACACTTTTTAAAAATGAATGAAATGTGTTTTATTTTATTTTATTACTCCTCTCAGAAAATGTACAAATAAAGATCATTTTAGATGTTTAATTACTATTTGGAGCATTGGGATCGCTAGAAGAGGGCTTAATGAACTCATTTTTGTGAAAACCTCAAAATCGACCAAAACTGACATTTTACCTGTAGCTCAAAATTAGTCCGTGCGACTTCCGACTCATTTTGCCAGCACGGGTCACATATATACATATACATAGAGTTACAAGGTCTCCGCTAGGAAATGCCCAGTGTACGGAGTGTAGTAGGCCTCCTCTCATTCTGAGAGTCGTCAGGCTGAGGCCTCCACTCTAAGAGCTCGGCTGTCTCGGCGAGTGTCGTTAGGCCTCCTCTCGCTCAGAGAGTTTTAGCCAACGCTCCGCTAGGACAGTCATGTGAGTGATAGGCTCTGTGTGACTCTCCTTACGAGAGGTCCAGCATATGGAGCGTAGTAGACCTCTCGATTTATAGAGTCGGTATGCAGAGGTCTCCGCTCTGAGAGCTTAACCATTTCGGCAAGTGTCGTCAGGTCTCTTCTCGCTCAGAGAGTTTTAGAGGCCTCCACTTGCCAGAGCTAGTTGCTGTTTGGCTAGTTAATCAAGTGCGGAGTATGAAAATAACCAAACATGCATAATACATAAATTATTGTAAAAGCTATAGCTGTTGGGAAGTTAGATATACATTTTTATTTACTTTGTTGCAAAAAGAGTATACTTCTCAGTTGATGCATGTGTGGCCAAAAAAATAAAAATAAATAATTACCCAGTGCTATTCTTTAGTATTTTTTGTCTACAACATATGAAAGCACAGTGGTAAAACCAGTGTAAAATGGCAAATGTTCTCATGCATGGAAATTTGAAGAAAAATAAATAAATCAGGAAGCAAAACAATAAACAAATCTTATTTCAACAATACTTATAATTTTAATGAACATGATGCACATGATACAAATGTTGATATCCAGTACTAAACTGCAAGCTGGTTAAGTTGTGTAAGAACTGGAGACCTGTACTCAAATGAAGATATTAAAGAAATAAAAAATTGTGAAATAACTCAATCATAGAAGAATGCAGACTCGTAAATGTTTTCACACATGTAAATCTAGAATGGCTTTAAATCTGAGGATGTGTCTATGTGTGGGTGGGTGTGTGTGTGTGTGTGTGTGTGTGGCCAAAATTACCCAGAAAAAAAAAAGTGAAAGATAACTCAATCATAGAAGTATGCAGACTCGTCAATGTTTTCACACATGTAAGTCTAGTGTTGCTTTAAGTCTGAGGATGCGTGTGTGTGTGTGTGTGTGGCCAAAATTACCCAGAAAAAAAAAAAGTGAATAACTCAATCATAGAAGAATGCAGACTCATAAATGTTTTCACACATGATATTTTATTAACAAATTTCGGGAGGAGCACGCGCAGATAATTTAACACAGCCAATTCATCATCAGCAATTACACCACCTATCCAATCAGCACGAGAGAGAATCTCTATAAATAACCAAGCAGTCTTACCGTCATTATCTCTCGTCTTCCAGCATTGGCACACCCAATTCGCAGAATCATGTCAGAGATTGAACTTTTCGCAAACGAAAATTCCTTTGAAGCCATGGATCCTCCTGCATCACCAGCAGCTGTCCAATACACCAGCGCTCTGCAGGACATCACAATCGAGCCCACGGCTGCAACACGGGGCTGCCGGCCTTCCCGCGCAGCACCCGCTCATACATCCAGGCGTCGAGGCACGCCATCACCTTCATCTTCAAGGCGTCAGCCACCTTCTCCAGCAACCTCCTTCACGTCAGCCATTTCTTACGCCCCAGCCGCGGAAAATTGGACCATGGCAGGACTTCGCCAGGTACTCACCAGCACCAGCGTTATCATTCCAAGTCGTTCTACCAAGCCGGATCTCCTCGCCCTCTACGCTTCTCTCCAGTCTGGGGAGCCTTCAAACTCTCCACCTC
>JAUZSZ010000104.1:27216991-27228897 GCA_034780575.1 Labeobarbus marequensis | reverse complement strand
TGCAGTTTCACTGCGTGATTGAATAAGCCTTCAGTTCAGGAGAAAAAAGGCTTTTTCCCATAGCGTCTTTAACAAGATGCAGTACGAGTGGAGTATCGACAGGGAACCAGGTTTATCAATCATCAATAAATCCTATTACTTTCAATCTCATACATTTGAACTAACTGAATATTGCTTGTTCCTCAGCTAGCCATATTTAAACCATGTTCCTACTTTCCTACTTCCTACCTAATTGAATTCATTTAATTTTTACAGTGAAATAATTTATGCTAAGCAATCTAAATGAATGCATTCTGATTAAAATTATCATATTTCAATAAAATTACATAAATAGTTCATAACTTAAAACATGCCATGATTTATTTGGAGTGCAATAATTTTCTTACATGTTTTATTTATATATGACTGACAAATAGGTATCACAAGATTATTAGTTTATTATGTTAAAACTGTGTAAACCAAATTAATAGCAATTTTATATGCTATTCAAATACATAAATCTTAAATTTAGGCCAACTTTAAATGATCATACGGCTTCAGAAGTTGAACCTTGATGGTGCTTCTTTTTCCTTTTTTAACTTCATGGGTTCAACAGTGTAATGACATATGGGTTTATAACAACATGATGAGGTGTAATTAATAAAATCTTTTTCATTCTTATCCTTTAAACAACACTGTACAATACTGTACCTCCAGCATGACCACACATATCTGTTTGACACACTGGATGATGGCTTCCGGGGTGCCGGAGATTGTCACTGCGCGCTCTGTGGAGTTAGGCAGCATGTCCCCTGCTACCTGCACCTGAGCTCCTGTGGACTGGAGAGAAAAAGAAAAAGAAAAAACACCAGGCTATGATTCAGAGCATCCCCTGCTGCTGCTGATGGTGTGATCAGCTCTGAGACCGTGCAGTGCTCTCAGGGGAACACCGGGCCAAATGTTGCCATCTGCATGCAAGCATATGTTTCCGCTGAAGTCATTTAAAAGTGAAGAACGAAATCAGCAATGTCGTGATTTCCATACAACAGGGGCCTTCAACCTTTTTTAGATAAAGCAACTCTTGGTGGATAGAAAGACTGAGCAGGGACCTGGTTACACTGAGAACAGGATGTGTCTAGTGAGATGTTAATATATTTACATGATTTGTATATATTTGTGAGTTTTGTGGCTTTGCCAAGTTGCATAAGCCAGTAAAAGAGATCTGACAGTCCATGATCAGAAAATAAGACTAAGGGCAAAGTTTCATACCTCTCTCATCTCTTTGATTTTTGAGCCTCCTTTGCCGATGAGGGAGCCGCACTGACTGGCGGGCACCACGAGGCGCAAAGTGACAGGGGGCTTACTGGTGGCTGGGCTGTTGCTCATGGAGTTGATTATATCCTGAAGAAATGTCAGAAATTAATAACATAGGTAATAGATAATACAACTTTAATGTGGCTGAAACAACAGAATATGGCTCATATAATCAGAATTCAGAGTTGAAATGACTGGTTTTATATTATTTGTTTTACTGTTTAAAGTTTTTGTGAAGCTGTGTGTGCACTGAAGCCAGACTAATCTTTTAGTGTCTTTTGATTTGTGCCCATGAAGTTCCAAATAAAAAAGAAATTAACAAAATTGGATGAAGTACTGTTCATTTCAAATGAATTTAATACATTGGATTATTTAAAAAATAAAAAGGTATTGCCAATGTTTTTATTAAATTATTGAACTTAAGTATATTGAGATACACTACTGTTCAAAAGTTTGGGGTCAGCGATTTTAATACTTTTATTCAGCATGGATGCATTAAATTGGCTTAAGGACTTTTACATTATTACAAAAAAATCTGTTAAATGCTGTTCTGCACAACAATTTAGGCAGCACAACTGTCTTCAACTTTGGGAAAAAAAAAAAAAAAAAAGGGTGTGGAGCACCAAATCAGCACATTAGAATTATTTCTGAAGGATCATATGACAATGAAGACTGGAGTAATGATGCTAAAAATTCAGCTTTGCATCACAGGAATAAATTACATTTTAAAATATATTAAAATCCAAAACAGTTATTTTAAATTGTAATATTATTTCATAATATTACTGTATTTTTGATCAAATAAATGTAGTCTTGGTGAGCATAAGAGACTTTCAAAATAATTAAAAAAAAATGTTAATGACCCCAAACCTACAGTACCATTACCATTAACATCAAAACATTTTGATCAGTTTTGTCAAAGTGATTTATGTTAAGTGAGATTTTCATATACAGTATTCAGGACAGCACCTCTTCAAACTTGTATGCGATCATGGCGAAGGCCTTAAAGATGGCATCTGTAGGTCCAGTGATGGTGACGATCCTCTCAGGACAGTTTCCTTCTGAGATGTTGATGCGTGCGCTGCTCTGTAGGATGCCAAAAGTCAAGTTAACCCTCATATTCTTGTTCTGCTTTGGGTCTGAGAGACTCAAGACCCTTTAAACAATATTAAACTACTTTCCTCTATCCCATCTTTAAAAAGGGAAATAAGTTCATTTCAAATGACAACTATTATTTTTACACAAACAACACTGAGGTCGGTGTGATTAAAAAAAGCTAATCTCAACTGAACAAGAGGATTTTTGGTAAAATGAATTAGCAAAAAGAAACATACCTCTTCACGCATCTTCTTCACAGTTTCCCCTTTCTGTAGCAAAGAAAAGGGTGGAAAATTTGATTCAGTGATTAAAATATATACTGATACTGAATATATTTAATATACTCTATCTATCTGTATCAATCTATACTGTACAAACACACACACACACATACACACACACACACACACACACACAGTATTTAACATACCTTTCCAATGATGCTTCCAACTTCCTGCAAAAAAGAGACCCAATAAAATCATTGCAAACTTAAGCATTTTGCCCATTCACAATAGTATATGAACACATTTCCCCAAGAAAATGGCTACATTTTATATTCATCCCTTGTTTACAGAGATTTAATGAGTCTAAAAGGTCACTGGTACTGACAACCCCTGATTCACCTTGGCCTGAAACAGTGGGTCAGTACAGGACAGATCCCTAAGGCACACAGCAGTGACATCACAAGCCCACCCCCATCCACTTCCCTCTGTACTGCTCTGCGGGCTCAACTTACCTTGCCATGCATGAGAAGCCTGATGGTCAGGGTCACATTCAACCCGCCCTCTGACTGGACTTTGTTAGGTTCCATACTAGGAGTGGAGGTGAAGCAGAAATATGGTCACGTGACAGGAAATCCCCAGGAGAAGGACGAGAATGATGGTACAGCAGCCAACCAGTCACCTGCACAGGGGGGATGGGATAATCACAGACAAGAGTCATGAAGAGCCCACAGACTTCCAAATAAGAAACCAAGACGGTCGTAGAATGTTTGGCTCTGCTCAGGAGCGAAAGCTCAGAATTAAAGGAATGCTCCTGGTTCAGAAATCAGCATTTGGGACATGATGTTGTTGTTTGTCACAGACAATATTTTGTCCCAGACTTGTCCCATCTCATTTAAAATGAATTCACTATTATTCAACGGTTTGCAGTCTATAATTATTTCATGAAAATACAGTAAAAACAATATAAAACGACTGTTTTCTATTTTAATATCATTTAAAATGTAATCTATTCCTGTGAATTCCTGCAGTTTCTTCAGAAATCATTCTAATATACTGATTTTGTACTCAAGATTTTTTTTCTTATTATTATTAATGTCAAAAACAGTTGTGCTGCTTAACATTTTTGTGGAAACTTTTATATTTTAGATTCTTAGATGAATAGAAAGTTCCAAAGAACAGCATTTATATGAAGGAGAAATCTTTCTGTAACATAAATGTCTTCTTTACTGTCACTTTTGATAAATTCGATGCATTCTTGCAAAATAAAAGTATTCATTTCTTGTAAATATATTTTGCCGACCCCAAACTTTTGATGTAAAATAAATAAATAAAATTGAATGTAAGTAATAAAACACTTTGAAAAGAAAGCAAACAGGGATTTCCAGAGATTTTAAGTGATTGTTCTTTACTTTAAAGTAAATTGAATATAACTCACTAGTCTCATGTTAACATGTATTTTAAGTTTTGTGGCCATACAGTTTATGTAAAGTGTGTGTTTTATTGCCTGGTGAATTTTCATTGAAATTACTTTACTGCGAGCATGATGAGATTTTTTTCCTGACAGTTTTCTGTGATAATAAACATTATGCTGTTAGTATAGACTGTATTGAATATGGAACATTCCTTTAACTCTACACTGCAACATAATTAATAGCCTTTTATATGCATAGTTTGAACACAAGAGGGAGCACTTTACAAGTAATCAAAGTCAACTTAATATCATATTCATTGCCAGGCAGTAATCTCAAAATAGTTTCATAATCTAACAGCCACTGAGATCATTCGGCTTTTTGCACAGCTGAGCCAAATATTTCATGGGCTATAATAACAGCATAATAACAAAAGCGACATCCCAACCAAACTGATCTCACGTAAATCTGATAAAAAAATCAATTAATAAAAATAAATGCATTAGGAATCTATACTTTATAGCATCAATGTCCTGATGCTCAAAAAGGCTCAACACCACCACACCATGACAATATTACGAGTAGGCAAAAACAGAATCTGTATAGAATTTACACAAATGAATACACTTCTACACATTTAAACCCAAATGAATTCAAAGTGTTTACATAGTTATGATAAATAGAAACTAAATTAAAACAACACACATAAAATCAAATCATTTACTTTAAAAAAAAAAAAATCAATTTAAAATTTGATTAAATGTAATGCATTTAAAAAAAATCTTCAAACTTAATATTGAGGATAATTCAGTTGTGCTTTCAGCCAGAAGCATCAAGTCCATTCAATTCTGAGTAAATCTGCAGATTTCTGTGGGTTTGCCATAAACAAGGTCATATAAAACAACTTATTTTCCATTTTGTGTAAAAATTCATAACATTCAGCTTATTTGAATCTGTATTTCCTGTCTCTCTGATCCCTCCAATGACGTCTCATGCTCAGCCGTTATAATGAGTATCTGTCTGTGCTCTGATGAGGGAGGGGAAATCCTAACTCCTCAGCACAGCTTCAGACCTGTCCCTTTTTGGGTGATTTACGCCATCATGTGGGTCTGGGGATCAACAACGATTGAGAGATTGAAACATTAAGCCATTCCAGTACAGCTGCCAGACCTTCGAATGAAGCACAGGATAAAGAGAGAGCAAACTGTGAATAATGGTGACCATAAAAAAGCACGATGAAAGAGAAATAGCATGCGCGCTCAAGGATGAGATGTGCGGGGTTAAGTTTTAAGCACAAATTTGCAGGTTACGTGTGAGAGGTGCATAGAGAAAGCAGAGGAAAGATAAGAAGAGATTCACATGGGTATATGAGATGAGCTGCCAGCTGTCCGCAAATCTCTTGCTTAGCACAGATTGCATCAAAATTCTAATCTGAGCTAAGAGCACACAGAAGCAGCAAACCAAATGGACACAAGTGAACTGGCTTGTACTCCTACAAACAGGAGCGCTCCATTTTAACAGGTCCCAGTCCTGGGAAAGCCTAGAAAAAAGAAAAGGAACAAAAAAAACAAAACAAAACAAAAAAACCAAGAAGTATGCTTAACTGTACTGAAAGTGCACGTTTACTTGCAGATAATATAATACTAATGTAATAAAAAACAACTTAAGTGTACTTAAAGTGTTTTTAAAAAGAATAAACTTTTAAAGGTTTAAGGAAACTTGCATATTGTCATAATGCACATGGTAATAACGTAAAATTTAAACTTCAAAGTACATTTTAGATCATTGTTTTAATATTTTGTAATGATTCAAAGTGCACTTATTTTGATGTTATTTGATATTCCATTTAAAGTTAATATATTTTAAATGTACTAAACTGCTACTATGTACTCAACTAAACTGACAAATATGTAAACACAAATGTATTTAAATAAATAACATACAAGTTTCAATTGAAATTGCATTAAATAAGTGTTATTTTAGTATCAGTGACACTGTTTAAGTTTTTATTAATATTTTTTTATTATAGTTTGTTTTAGTTTTACTAATTATGTTGTGTTTTTGTCATATTTATTAGTTGTTTTTTTACATTTCTATTTTTTAACTATTTTTGTTTTTTATATTTCATTTTATATTTATATTTCAACTATTTATATTTCAGTTTTAGCTATTACAGTACATCAAGTTAAACTAAATGCAGGAGTCCTTGGCAAATAGCTGAAATAAAATATTAAGTTCAAGTGATTTCAAGTAACAAAAATGTTTTGTTTTGGTTTTTTTTTGGTTTTAGTAAATATAATAACCCAGTATTAAAGTATATTTTAGTTCAGCATAAATGATTGTCGGCACCATATTTAAAAGAAAATAGAACTTATTATGGAATTACATATAAAAACATACTTAAGTCCTACTTAGGTGAGTCAAAAACACTCTTAAGTTCAACTAATTGTATTTGATATAAATTTGTTTTAGTCTCCTAAAACATTACAGTTCCCATTTAAGTATATTCCTTAAAAGTATTTTATTTCTGTAATAAGTACTCTTTTTTTCAAAAGTATGCTCAAATTTCTTTTTCACAAGGGAAATCAAAAGAACTCTGAAGATGGTCTTATTCAGAGAACCGCTGTAGCAATTCACTCCAAGAATACATAATGTAAAAAAGAGAGAGAGAGCGAGAGAAAGAGAATATAATTACAAAGAAAATTGGGTTGCATACAACACTTGATGTTTTATTCTTCTTCTTCTTCTAAGTTTTCATTGCAGAAATATCTTGTGTTATGGTGTGTAGACTCTCTCAAACACACTACAATGTTTTGGAAGCAACAACCACATTTAAATGCTGGAGCAAATCCTTCAAATTACAATCAGGAAGATTGCACTGTATAAATGACGTTGGAAGTACCTGATTTTTTTGCGAGTGAATTTGTTGCTGGATGTAGATATCATTGTGTGTAAGGAACAGGATTAAGAGGAGTGACAACTGTATTTATCTGCATGGTGACATACAATCTTCCACACTTCTCCTCATGACTCACTTAATGTAGTTCTTCATCCGCCTCAGATCTCAAATGCCTTCAAGTTCAACCCCGCATGAAATCTTATCTAATTAAATCAGCCTGTAAGACAACAAACAACACAGAGGCTGTGGGCAAAGCGCTAACACCTTGTCGCAACTTTACGAATACACCAAATTTGGATTGAGGAAAGGCAATCTTATCGTTTATGTGATGCTAATGCTCCATATCTGGTGCTTCAATGAAAAGCTGCATGAATAACATGAATATTATTACTTAGATGATCGTGTTTAGTGAACCGTTAAGAATGCCTGAAGGACTAAATTTTTAAAGAGCTCCTTTCTTTGTATATTTTGAGGTGACAGAAAAGAGTGTTTCCTTAGGCACCTTTACATCCCAGTGGTTGATTTAAATACACAAATATTATTTTTGTCATGTGAAGGTCACATTTAAAATGTTCTACGAAACTTTTTGTCATGCCTTCATTTTTCGTTAAAATACTAAAATATTTAAATATTAAAATATCAAATATTAAAAAAGAAAATATTCAGAATTTGAATTTTATAAATACGATAATCAAAAAAGAATGTGAAACAAACATTGAAACAACTTCAATTTTTGATTTACTGTATATACATGTGTGCACAAACTTTGAAAGGCCATCTTTACCATCAATATTGCTTTTAGTACAAACACCCCAAAAATACAACAAATGCAAAAAAAAAAAAAAAACTATAGCATGCTTGATATTAAATATTAAAAATTATATGACTTTAAGAAAAAAAAACTAAATATAACCAGCATAAACTTTTGTTTTCAGAAATTGTGAAAATATTATTTAATTATGTGCATACATAAGAGCTAGCCAGAAATGCATGCTCAGAACGCAGAAAATCAAACCTGATCCAAATTTTTTTATGATGGACGAAAGTTTCGGAGGCAGTGTGCGAATGTGATTGACACAACGTGTGGTCATATTTATTTTTTAATGTTTTCGGACGAAAATTTCGGACTCAGTGTGTAATGGCCTTAAGACTAATGTTTTATCCCCATTTTTTCCCCAAATATATTTGATATAACATACATTTTATCCTCAAATGCAATTTTTGTGCTGTAATTTTTGTGTTATACACACACATACAGGACAAAAACACACTCAAAAATTGCTAGTAAATTTCACAATTAATTACAAAGAAACGCCAACGTGATATTTTGCAGAAAATATATTTAAAAAAGTATTTTATAATTAAATTATTTATATTAAAAAAGTATAACCATACTTCAATAATCTTTATTTGCAAATTTGAAAAACCATTTTTTACAGTGATATATAGTGAAAAATGTGTTTAGTTCCTAAAAGTGCACAGGGCACAAAAGCGCCCACACAAAAACACCCAAACACAGAAACAGAGATGGTCATCTGAACACTACATCTGTGTGCTGATTACAGCAGTCATCAGAGCAAAAGCAATGGCTGCATAAACACACTCATGTTACCTTAAGAGGCATGTGTCCTTTCAACCACTTTCTATTGATGTCGGAGCGTGTGTGTTTGAGAGAGAGTGAGCACATTTCCAATGCTTTTTAAGAAAGTATGAGCAGATTAAAAATTAGCCATTGAAATACTTCACATTTTAATTCTATTTTATGTTAATCATAAGTTTGATATCTTTGCGGTGGTAGATAAGCTCAGTCTTTGCTGAAGCACAGGATATAGAAAGTGGGTCAGCCCTTCCTCTAAAGAGCTTCTGGCCCCTTCCTCTGTGGTACCTATTGAATTAATCACGCTTTACGCTTGGTCAAGCAGTGCTCCCAAAATGCTCCTTTTTCTATCTCTCTCCACTTTGCTTCAAACGCAGCACAATACTGTCTCATATTAATTCATATAAATTACCAAACAGTCAAACATGGTATACAGTAGCTGAGAAAATATGTTGTTTAGTAAAAAAGGGGTCGGATTATATTAAAACTAAATAAACAAATAAAAGTGTGATTGCATATTCAATGTTAATTGAACATTCTTAAACGGATAGTTCATCCAAAAATTACAATTTTAATCATTTACTCACTGTGATGTCATTTTAAACACAACCATGCAGAGCAAAAAAAAGTAGATTATCTGAAAAATGTTAGAGTCCAGTCAACATTGGACCCCATTTGACTGATTTTGATTTCATTAATGAACAAAAACACTGAAACATGCTGTTCCACAGAAGAAAGCACTGTTAGCGTTAACTAAAACTGTAAATAATTAAAACTAACAAAATAATATACTAAATAATTTGCACATGTGCTGCAAATACTCGCAACACAACCATATACAGAAACGTGCTGCAAATTTTCCCAACAAAACAAAAAAAAGCGCTGCAAGTAGCACAGACCACAACGGCGACCCCAACGATGCTTACGAAAATTAACCATGGTTTTTTTATAGTAAAAGTGTAGTAACCATGTATTGATTACCATATGTATAATCACGGTTGTACAAATACAGTACAATGGTAAACTATGGTTATTGTGGTTAATTTAACATGGTTTAACTATAGTAACCATTTTTTGTTTGTATTTATTTTTCATATAATAATAAAAATATATCAAGTCAAGTCACCTTTATTTATATAGTGCTTTTAACAATACAGATTGTGTCAAAACATATAGGCTATTTATTTGTTTACTTTAATAGTAAAAGCAAAGTAAGTTTTTTAAGTTGTAAAAGGAGCCAGCTTACATAACATTTCACAGTTACAGTAACTGTGTAGCATTTCGTCAGCTTATTTAGGCTAATAATATCCACACACAAAAAATGCTAAGGAATTATATGATCTGGATATTAAAATAAACAAAAATCTCACCTTTCAGAGAAGACGTTGATAAGCGTGTCCCAGGTTTGTCAATTGTTGCGGTTCCCTTAAACTTTTCAGGTGTGGTCTGTGCGTATTTGCAGCGTTTCTGTTTTTGCAGCACATTTGTATTTATCTGTGTTGTGAGTATTTGCAGCGCGTTTCTGTTTTTGGTTGTGTTGTGAGCAATTGCAGCACATGTGCTGTCAAACAGATGACGATGTTTTCTTAATTTGCAATTGTTTTTTTTTTCTCTATTTGCATGTGTTTTTTTCATTTGTAGCACGTTGAGCACTCTCAGCCACCATATGAAATTTTAAAGTATGGAATTAGTTTGAAGTACTAAATTTACAAAAAAATAAAACCTAAATAAAAAATAATGCTAAAGAGAATAAAAATGACTAGCACATAACAAAATTACTTAAACGAAAATGAATCACAATATAAAAATACAAGCTAAATGAAAATATTAATAAATATGGCAGCACTTTATTTTACAGTCCTGTTCCGCATGTATATACTATGTACTTGTTATACTGCAGTAATTGGAATAACTGGGTAATAACTAGGTACTAACCCTGAACCTAACCCATGTAGTATTTTCCAGTACTTAGGTAAGTACACCGTACTTAGATTCCAGTACTTAGGTAAGTACAGGTTAATATATATTATATATTTCATTACACTGCTCTGCCCCCTAAAATATGACTGACTCAAAATGGCAAAGTTACAACAATTACAATAAAGTTCTGCAGGTGAACCTAGAGCTGAGTTTTTCTTCATTCCCAGTGTCCATGAGTTCAATTTCGCCTGACTCAAAAAACTCACTGATTATTGCCTGAATATACACTGGATTTATTGGTATTTTAGACTAGGTTATATTTAAGATGATACAAAAACTGCTATTCCTGCACCATTCCTGACCACTGCTGATTTCCCAAGTGAGTGGAAGTTAGAATAAGTGGATTCATGGAGCCTACAAAGCTAAAACAGGAGGAGAAAAACAATAACCTTATTGCTTACAATAGTGTGACCTTGTAATAGGGAAAATAATAGCAGACAGAACCTGAGGCTGCAATTCAGTCCAACACAACCAGAAACAAACAAACACCCCACTTCCTCCAAAATGACCACTGCAATTTAAGCAGTTCTGCAATGAAAGAATAAATCAAAATGCTTTTTCAGAGCTTAGGCTGTTTTTCTAATTAATGTGAAATGGAAAAATGTTCTTGAACATCAGGAGCAAAAAGACCGCAAAAACAAGCCGTTTGTCAACTGCTCAAAGCTATTGACTCCTACTGGCAAACTCACAAAACCACAGAAATGTGGCTACATGGGGGGTACAATCATTGAATTTCTGCTTTGACAAAATCATGATAATGAGAAAGGTGAAATACTGGAATGAACCCATTTTACCAAAATATTCAACCACTGACATTAGTTATGTGAATGATGTTCACAATCTGATGTGTTTTTAAGTGAAACACGGAGTCAGATTTAAGGACAGGCGTCAAAAAGAAAGAAGGATGTGTGACGTCAGCTGAAGGAAAGCTTTTTCAAAGGAGACAATCAAATTTACTATTGCACTGTTGTCCATTTGCTCAACTTTTGTCAATATCTGGTTATACTATGTGTCATGCAAGGTTTAATTTTTTAAATTTTGATTCCATTTTTGGAATCAAAAACCAGGTGACAAAAAGATTAGTCAATGCAGGCATGTTCATGCAAACTGCTGACACACTGAAAAGCAGTTGAAGGGTGCTGAGATTGTACATTTACAGTACACAACTACTTACTTCCTTTATTCCTGAATGAACACTTTGACCAGAGAGATCAAAGTCTGTAACTCTATGAACAACGTTCTTATACAGCAAGGACCAAATCACAGTTAAAGTCAACATGAAATGGCATTTTCAACACATTTTATTTCTATAAAACAAAGTAACAAGTATTTCCAAGTATAACACACTCTTAAAAATAAAGGTGCTCCACTATGCCATAGAAGAATCTTTTTTGTCTAAATGGTTC
>JAUZSZ010000104.1:26915963-26927691 GCA_034780575.1 Labeobarbus marequensis | reverse complement strand
ATGTATGATGAACTCTCTTCCTTTGTTTATGTACTTTGTATCTAAATTTGGCTTCAGTATCAAGCCCACAAGTTGACCAGCCCACCAGGAAGCTCCATATGGTCACTCCATCCATCAGCCTGATGTTCTCCACAGGGCTCTAAAGTGAAGAGATTATGAGAGCAAAGCAACAAGATGAGGAATACATGTGCTTCATATGAAAAACACAACACAGTAACACTCAATGCAAAGTGTTGAAAAGCAAATAACAGATAACAGCTGTGTAAAAGTAAGACAGCTTTTAAGAGAATGATATGTAATGTCATTGGAGGGGAAACCTCAATGCAAGACGCTACTGATCAAAGCCCTTCCTGAGGAAACACCCACAACATTACCAGAGCCCTCGAAAATTACACACTCACATATTGTTTCACACCACCAGCACTGCTTCTGCTTCTAATAAACCCTCACCCTCACATTCAGAAACTCTTTTTTTGCTCATTAAAGCCAAGTCGATTAGTCTAAGAAGCCGTAGTCACTCAATTATGAGTACACAGGACAGGACTGACAGCAGAGATAAAAGCGTCTCTACTGAATCTCACTGATCTAAAGAGCTACAACAGCCCTGCAGCATTTCGTCATACAGAAATAATGTTTAACAGCATACCACCATCTCCCAGATCGAACCAAATCAAACAACACCTGAAATTGACAAGAAACACAAAAGTTAAATTTTCAGAGTACATGATTTATGCTCGAAAATATACGCAAAGTATATGTAAAATATGGCAACACAACCTGTTTCCACCCAGAAAATACATCTGACTATGATTCAGAGTAGAGCATTTTTGCCTTTCAAAGTGCATTAAAAAATGTGCTAAAATATACAATAAAGGTGTCAAACACAGCTGCGCTTTGTACCTAACAGTGTCTTTAGAAATACAGCACAGCCTCTCCTGCCTTACTGTTTATGCATGTTACAATGCTCTATAAATTTATGATTGTTTATTCACATAATGACTATAATTATCTGTGTTTACCTTTTGTACTGCCACATTTATAACATATAGGAGGTATTTTTAGATAACGTTAATATTAGTAGTTGGTGCCTGATTAAATCTGAGGAAACGCTGCCAATGAAAATCCTGAGTTCATACAGTACATTGAGGACAAGCTACTCAAGTCTGTGAAATCAGCAACTAAAATGAAACCACATGAGATCATGCTACTGTTAATACATCTTCTGGCGCAGAGTTGTAATTTTGATTTATTAAAAAAGGTACATTATCTTATTCCAGAACCAGAACCCAAATAAGGACTGTATGTTTCTAAAAGTGCATATGAACATCCCAAAAAATTTAAATTTGAGTTATTAATATGTAAAATTAAGCAAACAAGGTGATGAGTTTTCTCTTTTTTAACTTTACAAGTTACACTGAAGACTTTTTTTATTAATATAAAAAAGGACATATGCCTTTTGTGTTTTTTTTTTCTTTCCTCATTCCATACTAAAAAGGGAGGTGTGCTGGTGGGACGCCCCAAGAGCTCTGACACAATTCAAATACTGCTTCTTTGAAAACATGAAACTTGACGCATTAGAGCTGTGGGGAAAATGTCTGACCCGTTTTAAGCTACTTTAAGAGACAACTGAGTCTTTTCTTTCAAAAGCTGTCAAACAAGTCAGTTAACATGTCTTCAGTAAGCGATACTGTTACTTTGAATTTTCTTTTCGATGTAATGTGTCCACTTTACAGATAACAGGAAGAACTTTGTTATATAGGCCAGCTTTATTTAAATATCAGCACACTCCATTCCATTTAAACCTTCCTCATTGTTGTTTTGCCACCCCTGTTACTGTAAACCACAAGACCATCAGTGTACTACAGAAATGGTTAATGGTTCACTAGGTTTCTTGTGTGTGGTGACAAAGGATGGCCTTGATGTCATTACACAACACGTGCTGAATCTACAGGATGCTATTCAGACCTAAGCTGAGCTCTTTCTGACTCACAAGGAACTGGTACAAAAATTACTTTGATAAGACTCTCATATCTTATTCTTGTAACTAGAGCTCAAATGGACACATGTTCTTCTCACAAAAAGAAATGAAGAGTCACACCTTTGAGTTTGGTGGCCAAACTGCAATAAACTAAATAAAAAATAAAATAAAAATTAAGCCTTCTGCTTTTTATAGCAACTGAAACTCAAACGGCGTTGACACAGATAGTATATACATTGCTGGGGGTCACCAAGCTCTATGCATTTTTTTATGTTTACATCACTGCTTTCCCATTAATTTGTTATCTTTGAATAGCCATGTTTACATGCAACCAAATAACCAATTAGTAACTGGACTGATGGCTCTGACTGAACAGCCTTTACAAAAAACGACAAAAAAACACACCAATTGCAATTCGAATGAGCCCAATTGTGACCCTGGACCACAAAACCAGTCTTAAGTAGCAAGGGTATATTTGTAGCAATAGCCAAAAAATACATTATATGTGTCAACATTATCGATTTTTCTTTTATGCCAATAATCATTAGGATATTAAGTAAAGATCATGTTCCATGAAGATATTTTATAAATTTCCTACCGTAAATATATCAAAACTCCATTTTTGATCAGTAATATGCATCGCTAAGAACTTCATTTGGACAAATTTAAAGGCGATTTTCTCAATATTTTCTCAAATTTAAAGGCGATTTTTTTGCACCCTCAAATTCCAGATTTTCAAATAGTTGTATCCAAATATTGTCCTATCCTAACAAACCATACATCAATGGAAAGATGAATTATTTAGCTTTCACATGATGTATAAATCTCAATTTTGAAAAATTGACACTTATGACTGGTTTTGTGGTCCAGGGTCACATTTGTGAACATTCACATCAATATTTTTTACTAATGAATGAAATGCATATTTATGATCAACTTTTTTGTTCACCATCTGTGGTCAAAATGTTGCCAAAAGATACAAGGTATCAAAGAGTGCACCTATGATGCCTTAAAATCCTTTTAGAGCAGACAACTCACTAGGTTTTGGAAAAGAGCTATTATGTTTGTAGAGCTGTAGCATGTGTCTGTTTGCAGCGGGTTCAGGTCTTAATAGAACGGTGGCAGTTGGCCATAAAGATTATAATTAAAGCACAGAGAGAGTGTCAGCATGCAGAGCAGAGATACAGCACCACAATGGCTGCACTCCTCTCCGCCCAGTTGAACGCTCAGTGTACCATTGTGTCAAACAAATAACCCTGCCTTTAAAATGTGGCTTTGACTGTCTTTATCTATTAAACAGTTTCAAAGTCGCATTGATGCTAATCTGACCTGGTTCAAAACTGACATGGTTTGAGGAGTATGATGAGCATATGACTGGAGGTGTTGATTTAATTGCATAATATAATTAATTTAAATCAATATTTGCATATAATTCAGAGACATTGCTGTAGATGATAAGTAAATCCTTGAATATGCAAGTACTAATGCCCATATTACTAAACATACTGCTTTAAACAGACAGCCTTAATATTTATATTAAGGTCTTCTGGGTAGTTACTCAGTACAGAAGTTGGCACAGAGATCCCATTTTTTTCCAACCTGAGAAATTTCAAGGGTCTTGTGGCCTCTTCTGAAGTGGCTGAATCATTCTTTGATTGTGGAGCTTGAAATTTCATACTTCCCTACCAAAAGTGTATTTTCAATAATGTGCCAACCCTTTCCTCAGCTGATGCTTTATTAAACCTTAGACGTGTGTGATGAGTCAGAAGACCTGAGATCTGTCATCAGCGAGAGCTGATGGAGTTGGCTTTTTGAGTTTCTAGGCCGACAGAGGAAACCGTTAGAGATAAATGGTGAATGTCCAAGTGAGGCTCCAGGTGGATGACTCACCTCCCAATTTCCTTGTGCACGTCATAGTAATCAGTGAGCCTCCGCATCTTTCTTAAGATGGACGCCTCATCCTCCATGGGGTCGTCTTTGTACTCTTTAGCTAGATACAGAAATTACAAAGTTAATTTCTAAAAGCCAGTCAAATGAATTGGCAAGTTTTGCTTGATCAGACTACACATTCACTATAGGTTTATACACAAAATAAATATATTTGAATAAATAAAATAAATGAGTATCGTTTATTTTATGCACACATTTATTATTACCTTATTTTTCTTGCAAGTGTGCATACAGTATGTACAAAAATGGTTTGAAAACTTTATTGTATGATTGTATGTTTTGTTGTGATTTGTTAACATTATTTTCAACAGTTGTTTTATAGTTACAACAACTGTAACTGAACAGTTACATTTGTGCAATATATTTTTTAAATTATATTTTCATACAATATTTTGAAATAATAGGAATTATGTTAAATACATTTAGATGTTATATATGATAAATACATTTTTACACAGTTCTGATTCAGTATAAATGAAGCAATTTTCAGGCTTTATAATTTTAGGAAGGGGGTCACTTGCAACAACAAAAAAACAATCGTAATCTTAAAGAAATCATCAATATCCTCATAATTTTAGAAAGTCACTGGAAATGGACAAGGACAAGGGAATCGCCCATACAAAATGTTATCTTTGGCCCCATGACAGTGCTGGATTTATCACTTTATTCCATCTCACCTGGTTTGGACATTAGTTTGCAGTAAGGTGGCGGTGAGTCAGCGTGCTTAGAAACACAACCTCCTTCATTAAAGTGAAAGTGCTTACCGATGTGGACAGTCAGCTCAGCCTTGCAGGACACAGAACCGGCCAGATTCTTAGCAGTACAGGTGTAAACTCCTGAGTCATCGGCTTGAGTGTTCAGTACCACTAGAGAACATTCATTGTCATCGTACACAAATGTGAAATGGCTGCTTTCGGACAGTAGGGTGTCTCCCTGAAAATCAGAGAAAAACCACTGAGTGGCCATCCAACTGCTGTGATTTGAATTTAAAATGCTTTTGTGTGAGTTTGAGGTGAACAGGGTAGTGACGAATTAAATAGAAGGCAAAGCCTTGAGGCAGGAGATGGAATATCCAACAGTACCATTCAAAGCATAAATTAGCATGATTTACAGAATGTGATAATACTCTCAGGGATATGGCTCAAGGAAATATCAGGCAAACAGTGTTAGTGAGAGATCAGCAGGTGGAAAAGGGGCTGACATGGTTTGACTTCAAGATCTGAATAAAAGTCAGATCTACCTTTAAAGTTTTTTTCAGGTGTACATGGGAAATAGAAAAGAGATGAACCCTCAGCTAAACCCTCAGTGACTGTAATTGATATGAAAACAACAAACACCTAGCTCAGCATGAGTGTCAAGAAAGGCTTATGGAGAAACAGCAAGAATTTTTGGCTTCAAAGAATTGGGGTTTTTAAAAACAAATGTAAAGCACAAGCGCTCCTAGTTGCCCTCTGTAATTTTTTGAAATGTATTTTTATATTTATAATGGTAAAAATCACACTTTTGTACTTACAATGTTTATTATTTATAATGTAAATTGTTTTTTGGGGGTCAAAAAGAGTTGTAATTTAGTTTTTCCAAGACCATTTTTCAAATAAATGGGCTATTTTTTACTACTATTCAAATGCCCATTCTGAGTTTGTTGAGTATTATAGGTTTTCACTGCCACAAATCATGATTTATTAAAAGAAAACCATATTTAATAGAATATAAATCCTCAAAAACTAATGGTACATGCACTACAACAAAAACACACACCTTGTACCAGAGGATGTCTGGGACGGGCTTTCCTTCAACCACCACCGCAAAACGAGGAGTCTCGCCTACATTCACATCCAGGTCTTCCATGATGGTCTCAAAAGTTGGCGCCACTAGAGACAGAGAAATCAATGAGACTCAGATTATGCGCAATAATAACAGAAACACATACAGTTTGTATTCTGTACACAGCAACATACCTGCCATTTCCAGGGTTAGAGTGCAGGTGTCGCTGCCATACTTGTTGCTGGCGATGCACGTGAGCTGACCAACATCACTGCTCTTTACCTTGCACAGCTTCAGCGTATGCTGGTCATCATCAGGCATGCTCAACTCAAACAGACCCGGTCTGTTAGACAATGTCACCGCCCCTCTGAAAATATAAAGGCAGAATAAGTACTAGTTTTCTTTTGGTCAACTACATTCATGTCCTTGCAAAAGCAAACGGATGGTGTTAATATTTTAGGTTATATGACTATACAATTTAATAAATGCAAGAAACAAAAGACCGAACGGAATTCAGTATGCAAATAGGTATAACTCTGAGAAAACTGTTTAGGTATTCTGAACAAACCCTAACAAAAATATTTGAGGAATACTAACACAGTGCTGTCTTAAATTATAGCAACAAAGAATTATTAGCATAGGAAAAAATTGCACTGCACGTCTAATCAAAGTTATCCTGGGAATCATGATTTGAAATGGATAGAAGGTATGAAACAATGACTTATGTTCTTCCGTTCAAGATACAAAGCTATTGTATGGATACAGAAAACCTACAGCAATGCAAACAAGTCATATGCACTACTATAATTATACTTTGTGTATTTTGCGGCTTGCAATTATAAACTCCCATTTTTCATGTGTGTAAAAAAGAAGCTTGGACATCCTAATAAATATCTCCTTTTGTATTAGATTTAAGACACAACATGAAGAAGTGTGAATAAGTAAATGATGACCAAATTTTCATTTTTGAGCACTTTTATCATTTCAATTTTGAATAATTATTAGGCATAACAAAAAAGCATAAGATCTGTAATTGATTTAAAACAATCAAAATGCATTTCCAGAAATGCCAGTCATTTTCCAACTTCACTCATAAATATCTGAAATGTATAAAGTTTAAAAAATATGAATATTAATAGAGTGCTGTATTAATCATATCTACAAACAATTATTAACACAGGAACAATTGCACTGAATGTCTATATGCAAAAAAGTAGCTATCCTTTGTATCATGATTTGAAAGGACTTTTATTTAATAATCATATGGACAAATATTACAGTGCTTTTTTATCTTAAAGCTTGCAAGTATGTATTCCTAACCACTATTATAGCATATAAAAGAGTAGCTCTGACAATCTGCTAAACATCTTTTTTGTGTGTTTAACAGAAGAAACAACATGAGAATGAGTAAATGATCAGAGTATTATAATTTGAGCCATTTATCCCTTTAAATATTTAAATATTTAAATATCAACAGTTTCATAAGTTATGAATAATTATTAAGCATAGCAAATACGCAGCCATTCCAAAATGATTCAATGCAATCAAAATGCAAAATACCTCTTCCATGTGACCGATGCATTGACATGGTTGAGAGTGACAGTGATGCTTAAGGGCTGCTTCTCCACCATATACACAATGTCCGGCTTGTCAATGATTACAGGAGCCTCCTGGAGGTACGGACCTGCAGACGGAGAGATAAAAGCCAGTCTCTTGCAGTAACTCATACATCTCATTGACCTGTCTGACTGTGGCTGTCCTTGTCTGCTGAGGCATACCTCTATCTAGCAGCTGCACTGGCTCGGTGGCAGGCGATGGCTTGCTAAAAGCCTTGCTGGTGATTGATAGCACCCTGAAGGCGTAGCGGACACCTTTAGACAGATTGGTAATGGTATAGGTGGTCTGTTTCAGGCAAGAGGCGATGATGGTCCACTGGATCGACCCTAGAGCTTGCTGCTGCACAGCATACATCAGGGAGCTAGGATCTGGAAATAAAAATCAAAATCTTTTTGCGTTAAGTTTGAAAGCCAAAACCAAAAAAGGAAATCTGATTACTTCCGATATATTTTTTAAATACACTGCAAAGAGAGGAAACAGCGCTTTACAATATGGAACAAAGACACTCAAATTTTATGGCTTAGGCAGTCAATTCAGCAGTGAATCTGTGATTGTTTCCAACAACATCAACAAGACATAGAATATCTGTTGGAAAGCAATAAATAAAATGTTACAGTACCACAGTGCCTGTAAACTATATTTAGCTGGTGGCCATACTTGGAAATGTGTTAAAGAAATAAGAGGAGGTCAGGTTAATCATCTGTGATGTTCTCCAACTAGCGTCACTACACTGTTGCTCTATCAATATTTACTGTATGCTGAGAGAGTACATTTAGTATAAAGAGAGGATGCCAATAGAGTGACTCTTGGAAATAAAGATCATAAATGAGATTTCTTTAATGGAAGAGTTCACCAAAAAAATACATTTGTGTAATTTATCATCATATATTTGTTAAATTCAATAACTTTTGTTACACAAAGCTGTCATATGGCTTTAGAAGACTTAAAATATAGTGCAACAGTTTCATATTTATTATGATTCTACGGTGCTTTTGAATAATTTTTGAAGCTTGAAAGCATCATGCTTGAAATGACATGAAAGACAACTAATCATTTAATATCTCTATTTCTCCAAGACCACAATAAGACTGAAAAGAGAGCCAGTAGTCACAAAACAGAAAGTCCTGTCCCAAACTCACACTATTGGTTGAACCTAATCAGGTTGCACTTCTGGTGCAATTAGTGGTGCAGAAATGACACACTTCAATTTTAAGAGCCTTGCTTCTCTGGTTTTGCACTTAAAACTCCTCAATAATTTCAAACTTTGAGTTTCAGAAATGTCAACATTTGTGTCTATTTTCATTTCCCCTAAAGTATTCTAGGGAAGCATCTGAGAAACAATGGATATTTAAATGAGACCTAACTGGGAACTCCATTCAGAATAGCTCTATTATCCTACAGCTATGAAAGAGCAACCACTGACCAATTAAAATGTTCCTTTGGGGAACTTTAAACCTTTAAATGAGAAACGCTACAGTACAAGAATATATACATAAATAACATGCATAATTATACCAATGGACGGATCCAGTCTTCTGGGTTTCTTCCAGCTTAGCGTGATAGTCTTGCCAGTGATGGACTCAATGACTGGGGCCCCATCTGGCGGGTCAGGAAGGATGTCTAAAACAGCAAAAGTGTCAGTCAGAATATTTATTTGCTGCCAGCGGAGTCTCTCGCTATTTTTCACACATGTACACATATGCTTCAGCCTTAAAATAAATTGTATTTTTGCTTTGAAGAGTCTGGGATGTGAAAAAAACAAAACAGAAATAAGCTGTGTTAAATGACGCTGATCGGGCTGCTAACTTGGGAGTGTCTAACTAGTCCTTTGGAGTAACTCACGTCAGCAGTAGGCACTGCAAACTCAAAGAAAAATATTTTTAAAACACCATTTGACCGATTAATTTTGGGCAATTACCAGGCAAGGATTTGAAAAATAATTAATTAATAAAGAGAGTAGAGCTGAACAACAACAAAAAAAATTCCCAACAGAAATCTATAAATATATATTAATTTATTTTATAAATATAAGAATTTATATAAAATGTATTTATTATTTTATATTAATTAATATATACCTATCCAATCTTGAAAAATCACATCTATTTTTGGGTTTTTACTCAGGGAACTTGTGTAATATGCATGTTCATTGTGTCAATATTGTGGTTACCGATCTTTGAAATCATGTTCATACTGTGGCCAAAATATTATCATAATAAATAATAATATGATATATGAAACATTTGCATAAAAAGCTTTTTTTAACTTACTGATGAGCTTTTTAAGTCCTTTTTAAGATGCACTTTTTCTAATGTATTCAAGTTGTCAAACATAGCTAGCAGAAGCCATTGATATATTAAACTCACCTGTCACATAAAGATGGGCATAGCAGGTGGCCTTGCCCACCTTATTGGATATGACACACTTGTAAACTCCTCCGTGGGCATGACAAACAGAGCGGACCACCAGGCTATGAACATCTCTGACTAATGAAGAGACAACATAGAGAACAAACATTTCATATTCCTGCTATTCCCGCCACTCACACTATCATTGCCACAGCGACTGCCTTCCGGAACAGCTTAGCAGACTGTAAGAGAACTGAATTATATTATCAACTAACTTACACTGTGTCATTTTTCTGTCCTCTGTGCTGTCAATCCTCTTGCCGTTGTGAAACCAGATTATGGCTGGATACGGCAGGCCAGCCACTTTGCACCTGAGCACAGCCTCTCTGCCCTCAACTACATCCAGATCGTAGAGCGGCTTGACAAAGTCAGGCATGGTGAAACGTTCCACCTCATTCTCAGGCACCTCAGGTTCCTCGGGAATGGAGGGCATTTTTTCCAGCTTCGCACTAGTACAGACAAACCAAAACCATCAAGATGTTATGTTTTTATGCAAAAATGTTTCCATTAAAGAACGGTTTTGTAATTTTAGTCCTTTGATGAAAACTGTCATCTTAAACATGTCAAAATGCTGTTTTTGTCCATGCACAAAATTATCATATCCATTCAAAAGATTTGGAATATGGTGCACCTGTCATATGGATAACATTATGGTGTTTTTGGAACTAAAAAGTCACACTGATCTATCCTTGTATGGAAAAAAATTATGTAATGATTCTTAAATATTTCTCCTTTTGTGTTCCATGGACAAAACAACACCATACTTATGGAAGCTTATTTCTGTTATAAAATAAAATAAAGTAAAATAAAATAATAAAATAAAGGCAAAATAAAGGCAACTGTGGCTTTTTAATCTCACAATTCTGACTTTTTCCCCTTCACAATTCTGAGTTTATATTTCACAATTAAATTTTTTTTCTAAATTGTTAGATATAAATCCACAATTGTGAGAAAAGTCAAAATTCTGAGATAAAAAGTCACAATTAACTTTTTAATTTTATATTTCTTATTTCTTCATGCGACTTCTCACAATTCTGATGTTTTTGATGTTTTCTGATCTCAAAATTAAAGGCCATTGCACACTAAGTCCAAAATTTTCGTCCGAAATTTTTCCGAAAACGCTGAAAAATAAATACGACCTCATGTTGTGTCAATCACGTTTACACACTGCCTCCGAAACTTTCATCCATCATAAAAAATTCGGATCAGGTTCGATTTTCTGCATTTTCGCACCGTAGCATGCATTTTGATAGGAAAGGATGAGGAATACGAAAAAATGGAAAAACGCATGCGAAAATTTCGGACTCAGCATGCAATGACCTTAAGACTTTTCTTCTCAGAATTATGACTTCTCACAATTCAGACTTTTTTCTCAGAATTGTAAAAAAAAAGTCTCAATAACCTTTTCATTTTTTTATTTCTTATTCCTTGTGGTGACTTTTCACAATTTTAGACTTTTTCCAGGAAATTACTAGTTTATATCTCACAATTCAGACTTTTTTCTCAGAATTGCGCAATTCTGAGTTTATATCTCGCAAAAGAAGAAGAACTTTCATTTTTGGGTGAACTAAACTTTTAAACAAGTTCTGGGTGAATAATTAATCAAAAGGTCATACATTTGAGAGGAAATTGCCGGTCTGGGCTCCTGCACATACAGCTCCGCTGCACACTCGGCCTCCCCGTGTGAGTTCCGCGCTACTACTGCATAGAGACCCTCATCTTCATTACTAACATGAGAGATGAATAATGAGTGCCGTCCTCCTTCTTTCAAGATCCGAATGTCTTCGCTTTCCTCCAGCGGATGATCTGTTGAAGACATGACACACAAATGACTCAACCATCTTAATGTTATTTTACAGGACTGACACTGGGAGGCACTCAAGGGAATTAGACTCATACCAAAGTGGCTCCAGATGACCCGAGGAGGTGGTGTCCCGCTGACCTTGCAGTCAAATCGAGCATTACGACCCTCGATAACTTCTAGTACATCCAGCTTACGGGTGAAGAGGGG
>JAUZSZ010000104.1:26795513-26807300 GCA_034780575.1 Labeobarbus marequensis | reverse complement strand
AGGAAAACAGGGCAAGATGGGTTGTAACAGAAAAAGGTTGCCTAGTTACCCAGTAATTCCATCCAGTGCTCAGTCACAATGTCATCCCATTCATTTAACACCCTCTGGATCCCCATGTAGGACAGACCAGAACCAGCGCCCAACAACACCAGGAACAGCCCGTGCTGGGGGGGGGGGGGGAACAGAGCCTTAGTGAACTGTGAGCAGCCAATCGTCCTGTAATTGATTGCACAAGCCCTGTTGTTTTTTTTTTAAATAAATCCTCACGATGATGTACATGCCTGAGGATGTTTGTGTCGAGGAGTGAGTCTCCACCTCGCTTTATCTTTAATCTCATCGGCAGAGACAATGACAGCATTGACAGGCTTAAACTCATATTACTCATCCAACATGTTTGATCAGTGTGAGGAAACATGTAATACGGTATACCATGATCAAAGATGTGACAGAAGCATTACACACCTTTTGTACGAAGTTTCGGAGCACAAGTGTCAGGAAAACAAATGTGGCAATGACTCCTAGTACAACTCCAGTGGTGTAGAATAACAGTGAGCTCCTAGAAAACAAGAACAGTACGGTTAGAATAATAAGTTTCAACCACAAAGGAATTAAATATCAATTTAAAGTGAACACAGCTGTCAAGCTTCAAAAAGGACAAAAAGCACTGCAAAAGCTACATTAAAGTAGTTCACATGACTTGTGCACCATATTCATACATTTTTTTTGCATTATAAAACTCACTGAAATTTAGCTTGTTATTCCAGACAAATCTTCCCTAGTTAAAACACACATGAAAACCATTGCCTTTTCTGTCATCAAATCATGTGTGGAATGCACATTTTTTTCAATGTTAAAGGGATAGTTCAACCAAAAATGAAAATTCTGTCATCATTTTCTCATCCTCAAGTAGTTCCAAACCTGTATGAATTTCTTTGTTCAGCGAACGCTAAGTAAGATATTTTGAAGAAAGTTCGTAACCAGGCTGTTTTGGGGCACCATTGACTTCCATAGTAGGAAAAAAAAAATACTATGGAAGTCAGTGGTGCCCCAAAACTGAAGACATTCATACAGGTCTGGAACTACTTGAGGGTGAGTAAATGATGACAGAATTCTCATTTTTGGGTGAACTATCCCATTAATGCAGGTGGGACTTCAGAGCATTTGTAGACAGACAGATTTTCACTGTTCAAGAACATATTCAAAGCCCCTCATGTGAGCTAACAGCCTATACTTCAGCTGACAAACCTGCTAGTTTTACTTTTTAACTGTTTAATTTACAAAAACTAGAAGTTTCAATATACTGAAACAATTACAGAATATTAATAAAAATTAAATAAACTGTAATTCCAGGCATTTCAAGAACTAAAAGTATTTCACACTTTATGACCAGTGCAATTACATGGCGCTTCCAGATGTTCATGATTATGGGATAAGGTTTTGCATTATTTTAAAAAAAATCACATGAATTACAGAAATTTCCATTACATTTCTTGGTCTGTAAAATCACACTATTTTACACTGCAAAAAAATAAAAATAAAATAATTAAAATGAAATGGCCATGAATTAAAATAATACTGACCCTATTTTTAGTTGTTTAGTTATTTTAAAGCTTGTTTTGAAATCTTTTTAAAAAAATAATTTTGGTTGAGAACCACTTTAAAAAAAAGTCTTCATAAATTTTAAATCATGTACTGAACTGAATAACCCTTATCCAGACAGCACAAGCAGGCATTAACTGATACCCAAAATATGTCTCCATAAGACTAGAATGTACTACCAAAAGACGCACTGATCAATTTTACCATGCTTTTACAGTTTTTTTATTTTCTTATTGACAGATGTTTTCTATAAAAAAGGCTGCACAAAGATTCTTCAGTAAAACAGCTCCATTTGTTAGGTTAACAATTCTTTAAAATGTAGTGTAATTTTTATATTAAACTACTTTATCTTATCCCAGTTTAATGTGGTGTAATTACTTTGCCAAAAAAAAAAAAAAACTTTGATCACAATTAAATCTGACACTCTACTGCAGATTATCTCTGAATGAGAACATCTAAACTACAGCTAAATTGCCACTTACCTGCATATGTTTCCCGCTCTGAAAAACAGCACCAGCCCACACACAAAAAGCAGGAAACACATTTTATTTAACCCTGTAAAAGAACATAAACGATCATGATTCATTGCCAAACTACTCTTTGTAAGAATAAAGTGTGAGTTATTTTCTGGCTCACTTTTGTTGGAGACGTGTAGTGTATACTCAGTATTGCTTCTAGGCGACTTGGTCATGAAGCAGACATCTTCATCAACCAGAGGAATGTCCAAAGACTTCTCCTTGTGGATAGTGGACGGCCAGTAGTGTTCAACAAAGCAGCTACTAACTGTCAGAAGATCATCCGGATGGTGGCAGTTTCCCGTCTCCATCGGGAACACGACAAAGACGTCATTATCACTTGTCACGTTTACCTGTGAACAACATGTTGTTTCTTGTCAGCATTCAATCTGAAGTGAGTTAACCCAAATTATTATTTTTTTTGTCTTTATTTACTCACCCTATGTTGTTCAAATTAAAAAACTAATAAATAAAAAAACACTACATTAAGGGTAAATAATATTAGAGCAGGATGCAATATTACCTTGAAGGTGGACCAGATGTCCTTCCATTTGATTACTGTACCAGGGCTGTAACAGAAGCACCGACTCCCAGAATACTCGTAGGCACTGTCTCCTTTCACATAGGTGCAATCTGTCAGAATCAGGAAAGGATCAGAGTTACTCCTCTGCTTTGATTTAACAATCCCCATCATCCGTTTCTTCTTTTCTATGTCTAAAACAGTAAAAAAGCTTCCCAGAAAAAGACCAACTGGCTCCAGAAGATACACAACTGCAGCATCCTCACTGTCTAAAAACCTGACATGCTCATGCGTGGTTGTTTCTATCCAACAGTATTACTCTCACAATTTATGTTGTTCATTTATAAACAGATGTATCACTTACGGCAGGGTTTCCCAAACTGGGGTTCATAAGTGAACTGTTACTGCAGGAGATTTGTAAGTTGATGGTAAGCTATTAATTAAATAAATCATAAAAATGTACAAATAATTTGAAAAGCATACAAAATAAAACACTAAAATTAAAAATGGATCAAATATTTTATTTGTACTTATTTCAATGCTATGGCTTTTGTGTAGATAAAGACGGCCATCTTAATGCATGACTCTTTGGATTTATATGAAATGGTAACACTTTACCAATAAGAGTCTATTTGTAACCGCAGCATTGTTCATTGTTTCAACATTTATTATTACATTTAAAAATTGTAAAGTGTAATCTGTTATCATTAGTTAATGCACTGTGAACTAACATGAATGATAAAGGTATAAGCCTAATTAAATATTTATAAAACACTATACATTTTCATGGTTCATGGTTTTTATTTTTATAATAAAGTTCAGCACTTTTTTTACTTGGAGAGTTATGTTTGTTTTCATTCAGTATTCACTGTAAAAAGTATCAATTGATTAACTGGTTATCAGCCAGTGCAATCCAACTTAGTTACTGTTATCGGTAAAATCCAGTATCGGTTGACCTCTAGATATCTAACTTGTCAAGTCTTCTTATTTGGACTGACTCCACTGTCTGATATTGTTCCTGATATTAATATAAAAAATTAATAAATAAATTGTTGTGCTAAGAACACATTCATTTAATGTATAAACACTTCCCACACTGTTTTCATCATGAACATAAACTGGGACTACAGGGCCTAAAATAAGGCCTCATAAGTCACAACTAAAAACTATGGAACTGAAATGAAGAACCTGAAACAGCAAATGAATGAATGAGTCTTTACAGATGCTCAGGCAGAAATTATTACCAGAGAAATTGCAGAAGCTCTTAAGGTAAGATAAGAACAGGTCAGAAGGACTATGATAAGATTACATACACACTTGTGCACACATGTTTGTTTATGTTTGGTTATTGTTGTTTGGATGCTGAAAATCTCAGATACTTAAACTGTAATCTATAGTGCTATTTCTAAAATAAAAAAGACAGGAAAGCCAAATACTACGTTATATTTCCTTATAGTCTTTTTTAAAACACTGTTCTTATATAACTACTTTTTACAGAACAGTCTACTTTCCTTCAAAACTTAAAAATACAAAATATGAACATGACTTTATAAATGGATGAAATTATAATAACAAAATCCCTATCTAGAAAGCATTAGGGGTAAAAAAAAAAAAAAAAGTAAGTAATGTTATAAGTAGAGACCTCACTGGGTTTGGACATACATTGTGTCCAGCTCACATAATTCACAACACATATAAAGAATAGTTTAACTGCATTCAAAATCCCATAGATAAAGGTATGTCGAATAACATCTATACACAATGTAACTGTTTTGTAATGTTAGTGATTTTTGTTCATGCTGCAGTCTGTTTAGCATATGACTCAAATCATTTACCTGCGTATGAATAGCCTTTGTTTCCTTCTGCACTTTGCCAGGAAGCACACAAAAGACTTAAAACGGGTATAAAAGCAACTAACTTCCCCATGTTTGTGTGAATTGTTGTGTTAAATGGATGGATTTGACAAACACAGCAGGTTAATGACCGGTGCGCTAAGCTAACGTAAGCTAAGCTAATGTTTTCGGTTTCAAATTCGGTGGGCTTCGTGTAACCCAGACCAGACTAACAGTTTCAGAGTGCATGATGGGTCCAGATATTTAATTTACTCATTTATCAATTAGAATTTATCATGTAGAACGATAAATGACAAAAAAAAGTCGTTAAATACACAAATACACATATTTTAAAGTTAAGTTATAGACTTAATGGAGTCTATTGGGGCGTTTAGTGTTCGATTAATCCGGTCTTAATCCGCAGTCAAAGGTTTAAAAATAAACAACACTAGGCTATGTTTTTTTTTTCTGATGGGTTTATGTACTATTGTAGTTTTTAATAGTATTTTTAGCTGGCTTCTGTTTTTTATATATATATTTAGTCTTTATTTTAAATTTAGCATGAGTTTTAGTAATGTTGTTATGTGCTTTTGTCTTTTTTATTACTTTTTGTTCATTTTAAAATTTTCTATTTATGTTTAATTAATTTTTATATCAGTCTTCAATTATTCCCTAGTAATTTTAGTGCTTTAACGTTTCAGTTAACTTTTCAACATTTCAAATTTTTCCGACTAATATTTAGATTTTATTTTATTTCAGCATTAGGCCTACTTAAATCAACAAAAATGTTTTAATAGTTTTAGCTTTAGTAGGCAAGTTCAGAATACGATAGATTTGTACTGCTTACTGCAAAGTACATACTATCACATGCTGCATGCATTAAAACATTTTTAAATATATTTATATTTAAATTTTGTGGAAAAAAATGCAAGAAGGATCTATTCTGATAATAATAGTATTTTGATATTACATCCATTTGTTCACAACACTGGAACTGGAAAAAGGTTGAGCATATTGCATTGTCTGTCTGTCTATCTGTTAAAATCTGTAAAAATGAAAATTTCTATATTAAATAGCCTACAGATTTGTCTAGTTATGCTCAGGTCTAATGCATTCAATTGGCTCTTTGTGAGTGCAGTCTCACAAAATTAAAAATCAAAATATAGGAGCTCTTTCACTCCCAAACATTCTGAATTGTTACTATGTAGTAAAATTGATAAAACGCTTGTCTATCTGCAATTTTAAGCCATCTTAAAATGTCTAGTCCTGCAAAAGCAGTCTTGAAGCAAACGCAAAGATGAGCTGTGGGAAGAAAAATGTTAAACCAAAATCTAGAGGAGACCAGATGAAAATGTCATCTCTGTGCAGTCTTCGCCCTTTGAAATGGAAGGGGGATTTTTGTGGTGGGCGTAGACACAGCAGGCGGCTGCTTTCTCATTTCTCTAGGATGCAGCGACAACAGCGGCTTTTCCTGACAGGCACACCCACGCCAGGCTGAGACCCACTGTCACTTACGCTTGCGTGCCGTCAGCAAGCATCTGACTAATGCAGATTCTGTCATTTTGGTTTCTAGGAAGAATTCTAACCTTGTTGCCCCAGAAAGAGAGTATTTCTTTTCTCAGTCAACCTGTTAAATGCCAAAATTTCAGTCATTTTGCTGCTTGCACTCAACAATAACGTTTAGCTCTAATGAGGCGTATATCTTCAGTTGCTGTAGCAGACTGTCACAAGGTTATGTCCCACAGGGGAAAGTATTAAGAAAAAAAAGTGTTGGTTAGAGGAAGGCTTTGTGGTTTTTGTTAAGGTACAGAAAGTCCCTTTTTTGACGCAGAGTCAGTTAAAGGCCTTTTAACAAAATAACTGAATAACTCAACTGGTTTCATGACCACTGTATGACGCTCATTCAGAATATTAAGAGCTACTGGTAAATAAGATGCAAAAATAGATTATTTTAGCATAATCATAACATTTATGATACCAATGTTGATTTTTGTTTTCATTTTCATTTTTACTGATTTGAAATGATAACCTTTTTACAACACATTAACTGGAAATATGCATTAAAAGAAACCAAATTAATGTACATTAACTGTTAATATGCATTAAAAGTATAGTTCAGACAAAAATAAAATATGCTGAAAATTTACTCACCCTGAGGCCATCCAAGATGAAGATGAGTTTGTTTCTTCCTCAGAACAGATTTGGAGAAATAGCATTGCATCACTTGCTCATCAATGGATCCTCTGCAGTGGATGGGTGCCGTCAGAATGAGGGTCCAAACAGCTAATAAAAACATCTCAGTGATCCACAAGCAATCCACACAAGTCCAGTCCAGCGAATAATGTCTTGTTTAGCAAACAGCTGCATGTTTGTAAGAAACAAATCCCACATTAAAGAGTTCTAACTTTAAACTATGGCTAATGCTTCTTCCAGTGAAAAAGTCCATCCACTGTTGTCCTCTCACATCGAAATCCACTGTCACACGTTTAGAACTATTTTGAATTGTTTTCCAAAAATTTTTCCAAATCTGTGAAGAAACAAACTCATCTACATCTCAGAGTAAATTTTCAGCAACTTTTAAGTTTTGGGTGAACTATTCCTTTAATTGTAAACAAGCGTGAATAAACACTAAGGGTCTAAATGTTCACTTTGTTTTGCTCTTGTTTCTTAATTCTCCTAATTTTATGTCACAGAATGAGACACAAGTTTCTAAATGAGACCCAAGTTTCATCATAACAACTGCGGTCGACTTCAAAAAGAGGTTTTGGCAAAGAGCGCATTCCATGGACGAACGCCTCTCCAAAACAGAGAAGGACTTCTGAGCTTGTGATTAGTGGGCTAAAATCTGACACCCACAGAGCTGGGCCTTATGTTGGTGCACTTAAGCCCGTCCTACACCCAGGATGGCTGGAGGACTTTGAAGGCAAATAAGGCCTCAAAGCTTTCACAAGACTTTCTGTCCCATGAAAGTGCTCTTGTTGGTGACTTTTTTTCTTGATCTTTCTGTTCCTTTGTTGTCGTGAGCATTCAAGAGGTGCAGGTCACATGTTCCGCATTTGCATTTTTATAATAGCGACATATTTGTGATGTTGTGATCTGTGTTTTTTGCGAGTTGGAAGAATGGCAGTTTCTTCTTTGTGTTTTTTGTATGCTTTTTTCGTTTGGTTTCCTAAAGGAGGATAGAGTGGTAGGCTGCTGCTAAGCTGCAGAGAGCAAGAACAGTGATTGACATGAGCAGAGAGCTGAAAAAAATCAGTCGAGGCTGAGTTTTTCTGTAGGTAGGCGGATGAGTGGGGCGAACCAATTCTCAGCAGAGCTTGTTTTTAATTGCCGTCTGGCAAACATCAAACGTGAAAAAAACAGACGATTCCATCTTAAGATACAGGGTGTTTTGGAAAATATGTTACGCTGTGTGATTTCATCTATTGCTTTATGATGAACATATTGCGAGTTATTCCTGAGATGCTCACTGTCTCGGGTCATTAAAAACTCTTGTTTGCTTTGTTGTCAGAATTGTAAGTAGTGCAGATGCTGAGGAGGAGTTTTTACTTGAGGGAACGCTTGAATGTTTTAATGCTTTTCTTTGTGGTAAATGTTGTTTATTTTAATTAAAGTTCACCCAAAAATGAAAATTCTGTCATCATTTTCTCATTCTCATGTTGCTCCAAGGTGTGCGCTGTTACTGGTTCCACAAAAGGAGATTTTCTGAAGAATGTTCATCCAGCTTGACAATTTAAAGTGACAATGAATGTAAAATAAATATGTTTCATAATAGTAGTCTATAATTTTTTTTTGCACACACAAAACTTTTGCATGGCTTCAGAAGACTTTTTTATATAATGCATAATTCATATGGCTATATTTAATGTGTGGTTTGATGTTTTGGAGGTTGTGTTGAACCATCACAAACATCATTTTTAATGATCACATTTTGCCCATAAACTAATAATAAACTGAACTAACTGTAAACTAAACTAAATTACAAATAATGAGTAAATGATGGCAGAATTTACTTTTTGGGGTGAATTATATTACCATTCAGAAATTTGGGGTAGGTCATTTTTTTTATATTTTTGAAAAAAGTCTCTAATGTTTACCAGGGCTGCATTTATGTGATTAAAATACAGTAAAAAGGGTAATATTGTGAAATATTTCAAATAACTGTTTTCTACTTTAATATAATGCTATAATAATATATTATAATATATATTAAAATACCTTAATATATAGATGGATTTGGAGCTGAAGAATCATTTCTTATTTATATATATATATATATATATATATATATATGATTGATTTTATTAATTTATTTTGTTGTGGAAACCATGGTACTTTTTCCCAAAAAAATTTGAAATATAGTTCTTTTATAACATTATAAATGTCTCTCTTGTCACTTTTGATCAGTTTGCTTCCTTCATGAAGAAAAGCATGAATATCTTTCAAAACAATATTACTTGAACATTAGACCTTTCTTTTAATCTCTTTTGCATCTTTATTTCTGTTTTGGGGATCGTGACCCATGTAACCAGGCATTTTTCTTATATAACGCGTGTCTTAAACCACTGTTTTTCACCTCCCATCACATAATGATCCAAACAACTAGGTTGGAGAGAACCGCATGACCCTCGATTAATCCTTTTATTTTCATTTCTCTATCTAAGGTTGCACATTGATTGGTTGGATCATTCCTCATTAGCCATGCTGTGCAGAAAATGGATGGAAGGGTGGGCGGCAATCAGACTCTGCTAGTGGTAGAAGCCCCACCCACACAGCCAGGTCCACCAGGGGCCCAGAGATGTGATTACAGTTCATTAACGTGGTGTGTGTACAGGGGGTGGGAAGGACACTGGTCATTATTGTGTTCAAATGTAGGTGGTGCCCTGAAACACACAGGAAGACGTGGGCAGCACACACACCCATGCTGCAGCCCTTAAGTTCTTTGTGAGGAATATTGGATGCAGAGTTTGACTCTAGGGAGTTGGCAGTGCATAATTACTTGGACGTGGAGACAGAAATTTGTGTTTGGTTGCAGTGGCACTTTGCATTGACAGGGCTATTTGGAGGACTTGCTCATATTCTAAATTCAGCCAGCGGTATTTAAGCACCTACAAATTAACCACAGGTGTAATTCACTAGGCTTCGAGTATACGCTCCTGTATGATGGGATTTGTTTATAGTACATCTGATTCCTCGAGCATATATAGACACATTTACTGTAAAACAAAATCATTAATGCATTTGGTCATGGAAAAAGCAGAAGTGTGTTAATGACAGAACCTTAAAACATTACAGAAGGGGAGGAATCTCATGAAACCTGCAAAACTGTATGGTTATATTTCATTCCCATATTAAAAGAAATAAGAAATTACATTTGAATAAAGAAAATTAAGCTTTAACATTTACCATTTGACAATTTCATGAAAGTTAACTTTTGAATTTCTTTAAGATGCTTTCAAAAAAAACATTAAAAGCAATTAATTAAGAAAATGTATCCCTCAAATTCTCATTCAAATATGGACATTGTTATTGTTATTATTTTATTATTATTCCCATTATTCTCAATTGCAGTTCTCATTAGCATCTCATTACTGTAAAAAATAAATAAGTTAAAAAAAATAACAATACTGATTCAACTATTATTTTAATATTAGTTATTATACTATTATTTAAATGGTAAAGTATTTAATAAGAATCACTGCAAATAAGTTTAAAAAAACATTTTAGTTTCGTTAACATACTGTTATGGTTTTTATTAACTGAATCAGGTTTTACAGTAGTTTTTCATTTTCATTTTAGTTAAAGTTATAGTAATTTTGTTCTGTTTTTGTCGTTTTTAGTAGCTTTTATCTTTTACACGTATATATAGCTTTCAGTTTTAGTTTAGTTATTTTAGTACATCAAGTTACACTTAAAATGGCAAATACTGCCTTGGCTGTAATAAAATGTTATATTTTAATTTATTTCAGTTAACGTTTATTTTATTTATTTTTTTAGAATTTTAATTTTATTTTCAGTTTCAGTTTTAGCTAACCCTGCAAAAGAAAAAAGTTTTACATTACTGTAATGAGAATTTAGGGGTGAAAACATGCTTTATTGACGTTAAAAAAAAGAATAATGTTGCGATGCAAAAATGTATAACATACTTCCTATAGAAGTTTCTTCTTTTAGGGAATTTCTTCTTGTAAGCTGACAGTGTAAGTAGGTTTATCTACTCCATGCTCTGATGCAGTGAACATAGCATTGTAAAAGCAAAGCTACCTTGATGTGTGACATGAGTTCCCTGGGGCAAAGCACTCTGGGAGCCATCTGTGTTCAAACTGCAGGGATTACATTTCTCAATCCCCGTAGCAAATAAGGGAATTAGGGTGAAATTTAATCATATACCGAATTATAGTCACTGACACGATATTACAGCCCCCCATGAGCTCTGTGTGAATGCAGCTCAGACTGATTGACTTAATCTCATTCCTCAACCTGATTTTGCGATCATGGTATCTCCCTTGCTTGGTATTCAGTCTCATTTCCGATGGATTTCCCTGTGAGCATTCAACATTCAGATTCTTGAGTGCTTACAGTCCTTTTATTGGGACTGTCAGGATGTCACTTGCTTCATTTATTCATTAATTGCTTGTAATGCTTTCATGTGATTCCCTGTCTTGATCATAGTGTGGAGTCAAGAGCGTTGTTGAACCAGTTTGATGTGAGTTATTGATCTTAGATTTTTGTCGCCAGTCATTTCGATACTCTGTTCTTTTTTCAGATACTGTATTTCTCATTGCGGAAGCCATATCATGTTCAGTATTTATTCTCAAAGTCATATTGAATTAAATGAGTTGGCACGTTTTTATCTTATGTGTTGTCTGTTGGCACGTTTCCCTGTTCCTCCAAAGATATTAAGTTATTTTCAAATGGCACTCTGCCAAAGCCCAGCCGCTTCTGAAACACTTGGTTTTTGGAAACATACTGTTAAATGTAATTTGTTTTATCATTGTATTAAAAATAGATACTGTTTCACTGGACGACTGTGTACCAGTGCGTGATGACAAATAGTAATACTGTTTCCACTTACAGGAGATAGAGAGCTACAGGAGATAACCAAAAAGTTACCGCCCCAGTGACTTTTTTATCTGAGAGTGTATGGAGATGCTTAAAGGCAGAGAAAGGTAAAACTGTTAAAAATCGGCTCAACTTCTGAAATGATTTAGCAAGTACTGTACTTTACTTGTTGAGACACTTCAAGGGTTGATACCAGACATCCGTTCACAGTCCCTCTTCCTCTTTGCTCTTCATACAGGTCAATGATTCTCCAGCGTATATA
>JAUZSZ010000104.1:26420931-26431532 GCA_034780575.1 Labeobarbus marequensis | reverse complement strand
TCATTAAGTGAACCATTAGACATCACTTTAATGTTCATCTGTTTACTTGTGTGGGTCGCCAGGTGCTAACAGAAATGGTGCTCAATAACCCGACAGAAATGTTGGGATCAATTGGAGGGACTGTGGTGGGCCTAGATATGCTTCAGCAGGAGACATCAGTGTGGGAGTTCCTACTTGGATTGCCTGATCTCTTCCTAAAGCCCAAAGATGAAGAGATATTAAATGCTGGAGCAGAGGAACTGGAAGATCTTAAAAAGTGAGTGATTTTTGCTCACAATAGCTTACATACACTACCATTCAAATGTTTGGCATCAGACTTTTTTTAATTAATACTTTTATTCAGATAGGATGCATTAAACTGATCAAAAGTGATGATAAAGTCATTTATAATGCCACAAAAGATTTCTGTTTCGGATAAATGCTGTTCTCTTTCTATCCATCAAATAATCCTACAACAAAAATTGCATCACGGTTTCCACAAATATTGCTGCACTGAATTTTTTCAATATTAAAATAATAAGACATGTTTCTTAAAAGGGTCATGAACTGCCTTTGTTTTTTATTTTGTACTGTTTTCTGAGGTCCACTTATAATGTTATGACGATTTTTAAATAATAAAAAAAAAATCATCATTTAGAAGTAATAGGCTAATACGGTGGTTAATACGCTGGGCTAATAGTTGTGTATGTTTGACAGGCTACATCCTGTATAGATGGATGCTGCTGTGATTTAAGTTAAAAACACATAAATACTTAGTACATATCAAACGATCTGTAATAACAGACAAAGCAATAGTGATCACGTAATAAAAATAGTTACTCACACTTGTGTGGTGCGACATTACTGTCAGATCCAATATAGTCAGCACAGCATTGTCTTTTATTTTCAATCTTTCTGAAAATCCTGCATCAAATTGTGCTTTGTTTGTAAACGAATCCACGGTAAAATGAAGTGAACAAAGGACTAAGTTCTTATTGACGTAGTCTATCACTTCATCAAAAATAAAGTTAATCAAATAAAGTTTATCGTTTGAATTCTATGTTGACCTGTGGGCGGGGCTAAACAGGCAGTGATGTATAAGCAGGTGTTGATCTTCTTTAGCGGAGGCGCTGCCACACTATTACGTCGTAAAGTGGCACATTCAACAAGCTGTCGTTTTGGCAGCTATAGGCCTAAGCTGTTTTTAGACTAACTAATTTCTCAGTTCATGAACCCTTTAAGCATCAAATAAGCATTTTTAGAATGCTTTCTGAAGAATCACGTGGCACTGAAGGCTGCACTTTGCGTATGTATTTTGTGCACTGGACATTTCAGCCAGATCAGTGCCTGTTTACTTCTTGTGCATGTTTTTTGGTTCTGGGAATTCCATAACCACATTTGTATGTGGGTGCCCAGCTTGGTTTTCCAAATTCAGTTGAATGTATATATCCAAAACACTACACATTCCCGTTATGTGTGACTTGCGTGCTAGTAATGTTTGTTTGTTGACTGCTTTCAAAGAATCTTAGCCTTTCTTATTTGTATTTAGTGCCTTGACATTTCTCCAGAGGACGTTCCCTCAGGCCAACATCTCTACTGCTGTCACAAACCCAGTCATCACTAAAGGCATTGACTTTCTCAACTACATGAGTGCTTGGAAAGGGAGAGGTATGTTGAAGATGACTTTCTGGACATGTTTTGTAAGCTTCATGGCATTTGTGGCAACCTATTAAGCACTGTCATTTCCTTGTTAATTACAAATCAATTAACATTAATTAATTATCATTAATTCAAGCTGAAAATAGTTTAATATATTTTTTATTTATTTATTTTTGTATTTGCACTCACAGGCTGCTCAGGGTTGTTTTTGGTGTTCAGTCAGCCTGCTACAGGGAAATATATCCAGTATTTAGAGATCAGTACAGGCCTTGTTTTAAAGAAATTATGGGTCTAGAAGGTTTCAGCCAGGGCAACATGGGTTGTGATGACCCTCATGTTTTTCCAAACTTGTATTTATTCTATAACTGGTTTGAAGAATACAAAAGAATCTACACCCATATAAACAAAAGCATACAGTTACTGCCAATTTCAAAAAGGACAGAAAAGTCACCCTTAAAGTACTATCAAAGTGGTTCATGCTAGTTTTTCATCTGGACATGTTGAATTTATTGTATGAGATTTTTTATATTTTCATTAGAGAAGGATAAACAGTGAAGGTTGTCGTACAGAACATTTTTGGTTACTACCATTCTGCCCTTGAGTAAGGTTCTTAACCTCAGGTTGCTGGCTGCCAGGTTGCTTACTATCTTAGGGAAGATGTTGATTATTAGAGGATTTAGAGACCAATGAGTCTATTGTCAAAACCAGTCTGGACTATGAGTTCTATGTGCACCACACCCTGTCTTATAAAAGGTGAGCATCCTACTTGGCAAGGTGAAAAATTATCATCACATGACAATTACAGCCTGTTCTCAAAAGAAAGCTAAGTGGATTTAATTTTATGAGTAGTTAAAACTGAAGGGTGTATTTTTTTATTGTTAAAGTGCTTTTTATCCCTGTTTAATATGTGCAGATATTCATATTCAAGCCATTCATAGATTGCTTGTCTGGTTGTTTGACTTATTGGAAGGCACGGGGTGTTCTGGAAGCTAGTTTGAAAACAGTTATTTTTTACAAATCCATTTGTCATGCTACTGACACAGAAATGACACACTTCAGAATTATCTAACACTGGTATTTTGTCCAGCATGTTCCCCAAAATGTGAATTGACATGCAACTTTCAAGTGCTGTAGAATGCTGTCTGCCTCAAGTGCTCTCACGTGTTTGTCAAAAGTGCTGTCACATTTTTCTCTTGTTTTATATAGATGTGTATTTCAAACTGAGTGATGTCGTGACCCCAAGCAGCATTGCTCTTCTTAGCTCAGACATAAAGGACCTTGTCAACCAAATCCAGATTCCTCTCGATAAGGTAGGCCTTTCATGGTTGCTCAGCGCAGGTTCTTTGTTCAGAAAAGGAGTGTTTATTCAACTATGTGCTTAAAGCCAAAAGCTCCATAGACTTTGGTTAAATAAATTCCTTTGAAACACTTTTTCACACTTTAACTGATGATTAATTTGTCCAAAAGCTACATCCAACAGTGTACTGTATATGCATGCTTCAAAGTTGTCTTATGTATTTTTTTTTTCATAAAAGTCATGAACATTTCCACCAGTGTCACATCTACCACATTTCGTACCACAATACGAATATTCTGTTCGCAAGTTGTATTTAGTGATTCTTCTTTATTCATTTCGTATTACTGTTGATTTCACTAGAGTTCGGTGTTAGTGTGTTACTAAGTTAACTACAAGATGATACTCTAACATTAAACTCTTGATTGAAACATTTAGTTATAGTATGACTTTAGTATTTATTCTTAACATTTCAATATGGAGAAATTGCATGAATTGACAAAATGACAGCTTGATTAGCATTGACATACAATGCCCTAATGTTGCTTATGTAGGGTAGGTTTTGGGAGAACCAGCCCAACTGTTTTAAATTGTTTGAAGATTAGGAGTTTATACTGTATAAACCAACACAAATAACTACACAATCATTCACACCTATTTTGATCTTCTCAGATTCTAGTGCTGTTCAACGAGGCACACTTTCGTAGCTTTTTGTGTGACCAAAACGTCATCGCCTCTTATTGTTGGAGTTGGGAAGCAGGCCAGATATTTGAAGGGATAAATACATGGAAAGTTGTTGAACAGGTACATTTCTTATATATAGGTATCTACTAATACTGCTTTTCTATTTTTAGAAATAAGCCATATTAAATTACACTTCCTCCTTGGACTTTACTAACCTGTGTTGTAGTTGATAGGGTGAGAAACTCTCATTTGCAGTTCCTCTTCCTCACCTGCTATCTTGTGAGAAAGCACACAAACATCAGCTGCTCGTGTTACCCAGGAAACCAGCTCAGTCTAAACACAAAACAACATTCTAGCAGCCCTGAGACTGATTGCATAAAAAGCATGTATATGCATCAGTCCTCAGGGATGTCACAGAATGGCCCGTCTTCACCGTCACCGTTCATTTCAGTTTTGTTCCTGTTTTTCCTTATTTGGGTTTTCCTGTTCTAGTTTAGTTAATTATGATCGTCTTCACCTGTGTTTGATTAATTATCTAGTTTGCTCCTTTGTTTCTGTTCCTTTATAAGCATTCCTTTTAGTCACCTTCGATGTCTAGTCTTAAAGTTTCGTTACGCTGTCCATTCTTGTATTTGAACCTGTTTTTGTTATTAAAGTTTATTTTTATTCTTTACTTCTCATCTCCCTGCCTCCTTCGGACAGCAACCGTGACAAGGGAACACCAATTAGATATTCTCCTCACCACAGAGGGAACTCCACAACAATACCATTATTTTAAATTCAAAAGTCATGGAGCATATGACAAATACCATGCAGAGTAATTAGTAGGACTGTCACATTGACATTTACTTATAAAATTACATACTATATTTGGAACAAACCCACTTACATAGGCCTTTAACTCTGCATTACATTTAAATTATGCATGCTGTTACTAAATACATGTGTACCAGTAACATCTTCATGTCTCATTCCTACAGGTGCTGTTGACCTGGAGTCAGACCTCTGCCTCTGCAGACTTGGCCTTTACTAAGGAGGTGTTCAGCAGCTTGCTGGGCCTAGTCTCTCCACCCAGCCTGGATGCTGTTCTCAAACACAGCAGGTCCCAACGCAGCAGTAATGCTCAGCCACGGAGCCTGGGGGAACAATTGTATGTCAACCCAGACTACTTTGCATGTGTTTAGATGGAATTTGGTGCAGTAATTAAAGTAACTGAGAGACTGATCTGTTTTTCTGTAACAAATACAGTTTTCCTTTTGGATCTGTATTTCACATCAAGTGATTACCCAACACAGTATTGAACCCAAATATATTGTTTTGTATGGGTTATATTTTCTCTTACCTCTTATAGTTTTGGTTGCTGTTTTTGAGAATGAGAGCATGTCAAACAACCTGTCTGTGGTTGCATCTGCCAAATCTGGTTGGTTATGCCATGTGACACATGAATTTTCGCTTGAATACCATAGCGTTTGCTTCCAGGATTTAGTTTTTAAAAACTTTGGTAGGGAGATTTTTAAATCAGTCAAACTGTACAGACTCACTATGTTTTCACCTACACTGTGCAACGGCTTGTAACTGCTGACTTAAAAAGAGCGTTTAAATATTAGTCCACTACTTTTTTATATGAATATGGATTTTATATAAAAAACAAAACCAGGTTCTTGTACAATTCTTTATTTATTTTATTCTCACTGCCATTTCCTGCTGGTTCAGCTGACATCTGAATGAGGAAAATAAATCTGTTTTATTTAAGTCCAACCTATTCACCATTTTCCCCTACAGAGTCTTCGGATTAAGCAGTACAGCATTTGATTTTCTACAAGGCATACCTGGCTGGGAATACATTCAGACTTTCATGATGGCTGGCCATTCATCCATGCAGGTGGCGAGAGTTGCAATGGAAGTACAGCTACGTATGTATCAGCATGCGCAGAGAATTATGCAATGCAAGCAACGTCCAATGCTTGACACACCGATTACCTGAATTTCCAGAATCCTGAATCATTATCTGTTTCACAGCATTCATTGATGTGTTCCTGGGAGATGCCAAGTATGTCCAGGAGGCCTTCCTTTCTCTTATGCAGAATGAGACCTTTGCTAAAGCCTGGGATGACCATGCCATGGACTCTATTGTGCAAACCGTGGCCAAAGTGGGTAAAAAAAAAAGTCTAAGTGTGTGCTTCTTATAGTTTTCATTAAAGTCTTCATTTGTCATATTGGATGTCCTCTAATATTTTCATACAGGTTCTAGAGGGTCACACTAGCTGCAAAGACCTTTCTGCTCCCTGGGCTTGGATGTCAACATATAGCTCTATAGACCTTCAGTTGTGGGGCAGTCTAGTTTGCGTTGGGAATGACACACGTCTTGAGGAAATGCTGTTAACATCACTTTTTCCAGTAACTGAAAAGGTAAGGGGGTGTATTTAGAAGTGATGGCCAGAACATTTCTAACTTTGTTATTATTTGACAAAAAAATGGAAATTAACCATTATATTACTGCTTAAACTAAATGTGTTTTCACAGGTCCAGCAGTTGGTTGGTGCTGTGAATGGAACTGTAATGTACAATGTCACACCCTCAATACTTATGGCAGAGTGGCACAGCCTGTACACAACCGCCCTGCAGTATGTCACTGCCCTCCAGAACTTGCAAACTGTGCTTAATGAGAACTATTTTGCAGCTTGGATCCCAGGGAACATTTCAGTTGGATTGTCCCAGATTCTGTTGACCAGGTCAGAAACCAAGTAATTGTCAATAACTACTATGTGACTTGGATGTTGCTTGTTTATAATTGTATCAAGTGCTGAACCAAACTAAAACAGTCCCTGTAGAAACAGAGCTCTGTCTAGCTAAGTACCTTTATCACTTATTAAATGCATTTTATATGTTTATTTGCATTAAATTTTTTTGTGAAACAGGGCTACTGGCACATTTGAGAACATGGGTTCTCTGCTAGAGAACAGCTATCTGTGGCCCTCCATGGAACCATATTTCCATATGGCTTATTGGATTTTGACATACCAACCTAATGCCACTGCATCACCAAACTGTGAGTGTAAAAAAATTATGAATATTGGATAAATTGGTTCATTTTTTTTTCTTAATATAAGATTATGTTGTGCAGTTGTACGATTTTATATCATTATTAATTTTATACCAATGAGATTTTTATAGTATTTTAAAATCATGACTTTTTTTTTATTGTTAATTTTTTTTTTGTAAATACATTTTTTTATTTCTATTTATTTATGTTTTAATAGTGAACTTAAAATTACAGTATACCATTTAATGAATTAACAAATTTGAACAAATTAAACCTTATTGTAAAGTAATGCCAATTTATTGATATGAAATATGTGTAACTTTAACAATGAATGGCAAAGTGTTATCATTTCCAATCAATCTATCAGTTCATTGTAGAATCACTGAAGATATTGCATGACCAGTATTTTATTTATTTCAGCCATATTATAAATAATATTAATTGTGCTCAATTTTTTGCAGGCACACTTCTTCCATCTGCCTTCACCTGTCAGACCGGCTTTACCTGGGAAACAGCTGTTCCACTGATTCATTCTTTGATCTCTGAAGTGTCAAGAGAACCTGCCAGCCTGTTAAGGTAGTGATTATTTACTGCGAAAAATTTATTGACACCAAAGTAATTTTATATTCAACTTATGTACCACCATGAGCATACTTGATATTCAAAATGTATCAGATTACATAAAGTCCCATTGGTGATACAATATAGATTATTTTGTTATAGACAATGACTTTCAATTCCACCTTTTCATTTGATTTTAGACCGCTTCAGGCGACAGTGGCTCTCCTCCAAAACAGTTACATGCCACTTTTACAGCAAGTCACTGCCAATGGCCTACAAGGTCAGCTACTTGTTAGTGACATCTCATTACAAGACTTGTTGCTGAACCTCATTAATACAGTTGATAATGAAATTCAGCTCCTCTCCAACATTCAGTCCACACAACAGTTTGACACTCAGCTCTCGCTTACTCTGTTAAATGACATCATGGCAGCTCTTGGACTGGGGCAGATAGAGAACCTGTTGTCAGGAGGTTCCCAAACAGCCAGCATGCACCCAGTCATCATGGGCATCCTTCAGGTCTTGAACAATGGGTCCATCCAGACGCTAAATGTAGAGGATAGTTTTGCAGTTCTTCAAGCAATTTTGAGTCAACTTGGAGCCATCTTGCCTCCAGAGCAGCAGTATCAGTTAGAAGCAGTGCTAAATAAGACTCATGCCCTCATTCAAGATCTAGAGATCTGTTCAGCTCTTGGCCAGGACTGTGTTGCTGATGTCAAGAATGTCTTTGATAATCTTGGAGCAATCCTTGCATTTGGAAATAATATGACCATCCCAATTACACCTCTTAAGGGTAACATGACTCTCCCTGTTGTGCTTGATGTTCTCGCTCTGCTCCTGCCATGGAACATGTCCCAGCCAGAAGAAGCTTCAATGGAAATTTTCAGTAAAATTCAGTATCTTCTTGAGCAGGCTTATGCATCTCTTGTTTTCAACATCAGTCAAGTTTTACAAGCCTCCAATCTCACCATTTCTGAATTAGAACAAGTCAATTCAGTAATTCATTCTAATTGGTCAGCATCCATACTGCAGACTCTGAATGTGGCCATTCAAATCCCACAATGCATGAACACTCAAACCACACAGTCTCCCCAAAAGCCTCCTGTTAATGGACAGGCCGAATGTGTCCTTCAACTCATTCAGACAGCTTCTGGTTTACTTGGAGTAATACCTGTGGCAGAGAATGCTCAAATGACTCTTAATAATTGGCTTAACATCATTTCAGTAGAGTATCAGAAAATAAAAAACATGCCCATCTCTGGATCTGACCCACTTGCACTGACAGAAGAGGTGCTGATAACAACACTGTCAGCCATTAGACAAAACCTTCAGGGTCTTGATGTGGGGAACATCACTGATATTACAAATGAGCTCAACATTCTGGAAGACCTCTTGAAAAAGGTATTCAGAGAACCATACCCTTACCACACCATTAATTCAACATTGATGGTACAGGGGCAGTATGCACAGAAGGTGTATGGAGAAATCACACTGTGGTATTTAAACAAGCTTGGAAATGCCACCAGTGGCAGTATGTTTGCAGAGATTCTCCATCAACTGAAACGCATGACTGAAATGCAGGTGGCACTCATGAATGCAGAAGCAGATATGGTGACGCTAGCAATGAATCGGATCCAGAACTTGACTTATGTGAGGTTTCCTCTGGAAGGCGAGGATCTTGTTCAAGTTGCCAATACAATCATGACCATGCTGCAGGTTGAGCTGGAATTGATTAAAGGAACTCTTGAGATCCAGCAGGCGTTCTACGATTCTCTAGGCTCCCCAATGAACATCAGTATTCCTGCTGAAATTGAAGCTCAGATCATGACCTACCTCAGCTTGACAAGGGAATGGATCACTAACACACAAGTGATGATGGCACTTGCTAGAATTTTCCAGTGGGAAATTAGCTCTGTAGATATCACAACACCTGGGAAGGATCTTGAGCAGCTTCTCCAAGCCTTGACTCCCCTACTCCGTCCTGAAGATCGAGAGTCCCTTGCTGTGGTTGACCAGTTCTCTCAGGCAGTAAACTACGCTCTACAGGTGGCTAGCATTGATGGTGGTGTCCAAAGTGAAAACTTCTCAGAAGCCATCATCAGTGCTGTGAGAGTGATTCTGAAGAGTATTTCAAATGAAACTGGAGCTCTACCTCTGGATGTGGCTAACAATATTCTTGGAGCTTTCAGTGGTTTCCTTCAGCTGATCCTGAACCCCAATATGAGCTATGCACAAGCTATTACCCTAACACAGGAGACTATCCAGATGGTAGAGGGAGCGATTCATACCCTTTTACCAGCAGAGGCAGCTGAGGTGTTGGTTCCCATTAAAAACAGCATTTTATCCTATCTGAATAACATCTCCCAGCCTGCTGGATTTGATCTTTGGAATGAACTGTGAGTATAGAGACTGTATATTTGTTGCATGTTGTTCTTTCTCTCTGTTTCACTCTTGCTTTCTAATTACATTTTAATATATGTATTGTATGTATATTTGGAGGAGAGATGACGGTTGCACTGATGCTATTTTCCTTTTTTAGCATTATAAATGTGATGAGAGAGCTTCAGAATTCCTTACCATCAAACAGCACAGCTCAGCCCATCATATCGATGATAATCAAGCTCACAGAAAACCTTCTGAGCTCAAATGAAGGCAACTTGACCAAGGACTGGATCATTAACCAACAACTGACAATGGCACTTGCTGCAATCTTCCAGGGGAGTGTTAGCTCTGTAGATCTTGCAGCAGCTGGGGTGAATCTTGACCAACTTTTGCAAGCCATGGCCCCCCTACTCTCCCCTGAGGACAGAGCCTTCATTGCCGTTGCTGAACAGGTGTCTCAGAGACTAACCTACGCTCTACAGGTGGCTAGCAGTGAAGGTGGTCTCCAAAGTGAAAACTTCACAGAAGCTGTCATTAGCACTGTCAGAGTAGTTCTGGAGAGTATTTCAAATGAAACTGGAGCTCTGCCTCAGGATGTGGTTAACAATGTTCTTGGTGCTTTTAATGGTTCACTTCAGCTGATCCTGAACCCCAATATAAGCTATACCCAAGCTAACACCCTAACACAGGAGACTATCCAGATGGTAGAGGGAGCGATTCATACCCTTTTACCAGCGGAGGCAGCTGAGGTGTTGGTTCCCATTAAAGACATCATTTTATCCTATCTGAATAACATCTCACAACCTGCTGGGTTTGATCTTTGGAATGAACTGTAAGTGTAGATACTATATATTTGTTGCTTTTTGTTCTTTCTCTCTGTTTCATTCACATTTCCTGATACGATTTATACATACATACATACATATATATGTGACCCTGGACCACAAAACCAGTCTTAAGTCGCTGGGGTATATTTGTAGCAATAGCCAAAAATACATT
>JAUZSZ010000104.1:26047925-26059676 GCA_034780575.1 Labeobarbus marequensis | reverse complement strand
AAAATGAAAATTCTGTGGTCGTTTACCTACTCTCATGTCATTCCAAACCTGTATACATTCATTTCTTCTGTGGAGCACAAAAGAAATTTAGAAGAACACTGGGGTCAACCCTCCCATGACTATAGAAAAATCCAGGAAGGAACTCATGGCCTGCAAACAGGCCATAGCCATCTGGAACTGTGGAGTGCTCCTTAGAAATTCCAGGACTGAACCAACTGAGCAGTGGACTGGGTCAGCTTGGTGTTGTGCACACCATGATTCAAAAAGACACCGCTTCATGGCAAAAAGCTTTCTAGTGGAGAGGGCTCCAGCATTCAGAATGGTCTCAATAACCTCAGTTGGAAGACTGGAATCTGTGATTCCACAGGGTTCAGACCCATAGCTTCCATATCTCAAGCTGGGAGTGAGAGTGTGCCCTATGCCTGGGAGAGAAGGTCCAAGAGAGCCTTCCAGGAGAGATATTAGGTCCAAGAACCACACTTGGGCCACCCAGAATGGAGACCCTAGCAATAAACTCCATCCTGGCGACCTCTGACTAGAAGAGCAGAGCGATCGGGGAAATACATACAGACATAGCCTTGGCCACACCTGTACCATGGCATCCAACCCCAGCAGAGCTACAGGTGTGAGGAAAAACTAGAGGAGACAGTGGGTTGTCTCTTCAGAGGCCAAAGAGTACACTTCCGCGCTGCCAAATTAACCTCGAGGTGGAGTTCCCAGGCTTCAGCCCCTGTCTTGACAGGATGTCTGCTGCCATATTTAAATGCCCTGGAATACAAACTATTTGACTCAGTTTGACTTGTGCCCAGAGCAGTATGTCCTGCACCAACTTTAACCTGGGGGCACAAAAGCAGACCTCCCTGCTGATACATCAGACTACTGTTGTGTTGTCCATCTACATCAACATGTAGTAGCCTCTTAGGTCCAGGAGAAGTAGCTCAAAATAGAGCCTTCATCTCAAGCCAAATTATGTGCCAAATGAGATGGCTTATGTGCACCCAGTGTGAAACTCAGGGTAAGAAACCAGGGTTCCTTCCACATAGAAGGGGAACAATGGCTTCTGCATGTAACACTTACCCTTAGTTGTGGCTTTTGAGTCACAACTGAAATGATAGCAGAAGCCCCAAAGGTGTCATGTTGGTGACGGCTGTCATAAGACCAAATACTGTCTGTGGACTAGACAGTAACGGCTGTTAAAACCTGAATTGACTTGTGACAGGGGTTGTTTTTTCGGGACCATGAAACAGCACACTGGGAGGGAACACCCAAACTTTGTTTTCTAAGATTCATTGAGAAAAGAGTGCCCTACATCTATAAGAGGGGCTAACTCCTTTATATGAATCAATTGTTTTGAATAGCAGGTTGATGCTACTCTCCATGATCTGCTGAATGGAGATTGAGGGAGATTGAAATCCCATCAGGGATTGATCCTCCCGAAACACCAGAGGTTGCAGGGTTACTGGAAGAGTCCCCATAGGGCTCAGAGGAGGAGACAAGATTCAATATAATAGAGCCCCCTAGAGCCCCCTGCTTCTTTGTAGAGAGGAGCTAGGGCCTGGCCTGGGCTGGCTTTTGGAAGCCTATGGCTCCTGTAAAATTGTCTAAACACCACTGATTGCTTCGTGGTCACTTAAAACATGATGAGAAAGTCCAGGCAGTAAAAGCGGTGTGTCCAGAAGTGAGATTTTCTCTTTCTCCCTGATACCATACAATTTGAGCCACAGATGCTTCTTCATGGCAACCGACACAGCTATTGAACTGGAATGGGCCATCTGCTTAGTGGCAAAGAGGGCTAATTCTGTAGCCCAGTGGAGTTCCCTGACTAACTCAGAATAAAACCTTTGCCAGAGTCCAGTTCTTTAACAGCCTCGTACACCTTTTAATTGATGATGCCAAAGTGGGGGAGAGATAACTAGTAAGCGTCCCCGAGTTCAGCTTCCGAATTCAGAACTAGGTTCTCAGAGTCTGGCACAGACCTCATCAGCCAACTCCATCTCGGACCCTATGACATGAGTTGGCACGCCACCTTGGCAGACTTCAGACCTGAACCACAGGGTGCAGATGGCTGATTCTCATTGCTCTTGAAAAGAGCCAGGCATGAGCTGAGCTTCCTCAAAGTGGCTAAAACAAATGGCTTCCTGAAGACAAAAAGCTGGTGACATGCATTTCAGTGTCTGTTTATGGTCCTGGTGATGCAGTTACGTCACCATTGTTTGGCGGCCAATAGAATTGTTATATTTTCCACACACTGGCTCAAGTAAGAGCATTCCCATAGCATCAGTGTCATGATGTAGCACATGAAACAGAACCACAGAAGTAATTTTCCAAAGTTAAGTCATCTTTATTTCTATAACACTTTATACTATACTATATAGAAAGCAGCTTGTACTGATAAGCATTTATGGTAAACTAAAATATACTTTAATGTCATTTCTATAGAAACTTGTATGTCATCAATTTGAATGTACAGTATTTGTAATTGCACGTTTGTAATGATGAAGTTGCAGTTCAGTATATTTAAATTATAACTTTAAATGCATGAAATGTATCAAATAACACTACAGTTAAATAGTAAAATACTTTACATGTGCTTTAGTGTGTTAGCCAATGCATCAAAATAAGTAGTTCTTTAAATCACAGCAACAGATTAAAACATAATAGATTAAAATGTACTTTACAGTAAAACATTTAATTTGATATTATTATAGTGCACTTAACTGTTTAAGAAAGTCATAAAAATGTATCTTTAAGTACAATTAGGTTGCCTTTTATTTTATTAATATTATATTATCTGCAAGTACAGAATTACAAAAAAAAAAACAACAACAACTTTTAAAGGAACACCCCACTTTTTTTTTTTTTAGCAAAGTTCCTTGATTAGTACACTGGAATGAGAGTATAGTTCCTAGCCATATTGGCCTAGAAAATCGCATCTTTTCATTTTCCGTCTTAGTACACATTGTAACTACAGAAGAGTCAAGTTTTAAATAGGAAAAAGTTCTAAACTCTTTGGTCATTTTTGACCAAGATGCTAACGGTCTAATCAGATTCAGTTATCTATGTTAAGCTACGCTAAAAGTGCTACCGCCAGACCCAGAGATCGGCTGAATGGATTCGAAAACGCTAAAACTCAACTGTTTAACTCTTGGGGAGTTGAAAAGGAGCCTATTTTCAAAAATAGTGGCGTGTACATTTAAAGCTAAACAACTGCATATACTTAATAGTTTAGTAATGGTTATCATTAAAAAAATGTATGTCAAAATTATAAATGTCAACATAATAAAGAGAAGTTTTCTCTTGTATTGATGTAATTCAAGTTTTCTTAGAGTCTTCTTCTTGCTTGTCACGCTTCTTCAATATTCTTGGGAAAATCTTTGAGATGTTGGGCTTTCCATGTGCTCTTCTGGTTTTTGATTGTTCCACTGACTCAGGGATGGACCTCAAAGACCTGAATCCTGAGCTGTGAGATGAGACTTTTGAGCGCAATGAGCTAAAAACTGAACCGCTGTCTGCTCCTGATCGTGATCCGAATGAACCGTAAGCAGAACTTTCCACAGACCATGTGTCCGACCGCTCATCTCCACTCACTGGGGAAAACAAAATAAAAATCAATAAGAGAATTAAAAACTCCTATAGAACAAAATTCTGAAATTTAAATCTTTCTATATATTCCTAAAAATAATGTAGCCTTTTAGTAATCATTACCAGGTGGCCTTTAAAATATTTTACAAATACTCAGATAGAAGTTTAATTTTTGTCTATGAAATATATTACAAGCCTGATTACTGTTTATTGCACCTGTTTAAAATTGACCATATAGGTTTATAGAGTCTAAAAGTTTCAAAAAAAATTTGAAGAACAAATTATCAGTAAAAACAAGTGCTTAAACTCCAGAAAATGTTGATTATCAACCTAAGGACCTAATTTTATTTCATTTAAGGTTTGCATTTTCTGTTATAATTCATATCAACTTTGCTATTTGTGTAAAAATTGAGAAAATGGAAGCTGTACAAAGAAAACAAAATAGAGGAAAAACGTTTATGAAAATTTTATGACAATGTGGACTAAATAATATATTTTCAACAACAAAACAGATGGGATTCATGGAATATATGGGCTTCAGTGCTTTAAAAAAAGGTCACAGGAAGACCAAAGTATACTGAAATATATTAAAATAAAAAAATAAATAAAACAAAATCCACTCACAGTTTGGTGGTAGTAAATCCACGCTGTTATGTCTTTTTATGGCCCCTGACCCGTAACTTGTGTGAGATGAATCTCTGGACCGTGATGATCCAAAAACTGAGTCTGCTCCTGATCGTGCTCTGAATGAACCATAAGCAGAACTTCCCAGAAACAATGAATCAGATCCATCCTCCCCACTCACTGTGATAATGAAAGCAGAGAGAAGATCAGTAGTAGAACATTTACATTAATGCATTTGACAGACACTCTTATCCAAAGTGACTGACTTGCCATTAAAGGAATATATTCATCAGTTCATGTGGTTGTGAATTATTCAGATAGTCCATCAAGGTTATGTCATCTCTAAAAGGGTCAGGAAATGGAAGATTCCCTTCACTGCAGCACTTTGGTTCACACAAATAAATAGCTCCGTCCAGTGTTGGGGTAATGTGTTACAAGTAAAGCAAGTTACATTATAAGATTACTTTAAGGAAAGGACGTGACATGTGGCCAAGTATGGTGTCCCATACTTGGAATTTGTGCTCTGCATTTAACCCATCCAAGTGTACACACACAACACACACGGAGCAGTGGGCAGCCAATGCTGCGGTGCCCGGGGAGGAGTTGGGGGGTTCAGTGCCTTGCTTAAGGGACTCACCTCAGTCGTGGTATTGAGGGTGGCGAGAGCGCTGGACATTTACTTCCCCCACCTACAATCCCTGCAACCTTGGAGTTACAAGTCCGATTCGCTAACCATTAGGCCACGACCGCCCCAAATAAGCTGTATTTAACCGCTGTCTTCCTGGACATAGTGAGCTGCCTACATATAGGGAGCATTTTAAAGCATCATAAGTGCATCTAGAGTTAAAGGCTGTTCATAAAAGAAGGTAGCTTATCTTTAATTATGTTGCCTAATAACATAGGCTATCTAATGTAACTTGAGGCAACATCACATACATCCATTCTGCAGAAAGCAATCTCATAGTGCACTGAAAAAGGGTGAAACAAAAATACATTTTGAATTATTGAAATGGTATAATGAATGAAACAATTTTAGTTATTTCATTTAATACTAAAAGTATCAATAAATATTGTTTTCAGCTTTTAAACTGAATATTTTTGCAAAAGATTTCCAAACAGATTTCGCAGTGAATTCAAGTTTTTAACAGATTTGCTGCATTGACCACCAGAAAGCTGCTTGGTTTAAAATTGACTTTAGTATTAGCTGTGCTTCATGCTCCGCTACACTATTGACAATTTACATTTGATCATTGTTGCCTGTGACAGTCAACTGAAATGGCTAATGTGACTGCATCTTAAAGAGATAGTTCACCTAAAAATTAGCTTTCAGTTATTATTTACTTAGCCTGGTGTTGTTGCAGTGCCTTTCTATATTTTTTTGTTCACTCTGATTTGCCCAGAAAAAGGCACACAACAGCATTTTGAGAAATCAAGATTAATAAAAAAGTTAAATAAAATACAATCCATGTACTCTGTTCTCTGAGGTGAATATATCTGAGTTCATTGCAAAAAAAAAAAAAGAAAGAAAAGAAAAAGTTATCATGTTCACATCTGTCATTCTGACTGTCATGACAACAGGAGCTGCCAACTCAGTAAAGAAAGTAAAAGTAGATTACACATTTTGATATTTCTAGGTGTTGCATGTCATGTCATGTTTTTATTCATCTTGATTTCTCAAAATGCTGCATTTGTGTGCTTTTCCTAGGTGAGTCAGAGTGAACTGCTGTGCTAACAGGGTCTCAAGAACACACAGTCGTCAACAAAAGACCAGTGGCCTAGGTCAGGATTTTCTTTAAATAATATATTCATATTTTGGTTCATTTTTCACCAGACCGTATCATATACCCCCAGAACATTTGGAATATATGACATATCACATGGGACCATTTGATGTTACTTTTGCATCTTTTATTTTTTGTATTTTTATTTTATTTTGTTTTATTTATCTACTTTTTTATTTTAAAGCTTGATGCTCGTCGCTTTCCACTGCCATTAAGCAGGACATTTTTTTATTACCCTTTTGTGATCCAAAAAGGAAAAAAAAAATGTATATGGAATTAGAATAACACCAAAATTATTAAATGATTACTTCATTTTTGGATGAACTATCCCTTTACATCCATTAACGCTTTGTGAGGTGAGCTGAGTAGAGAGTTCTGAATCAGTCGCTTATGTGGTTCCATTTCATTCAGGAAGCTGCCTTAAAAGGTAGCTGCCTATGTAGGCGGTAGGATGTAGGCAGCTCACTAGGCGTTGGAACAGAGCTGATGCGTCAATAGCCAAAAAAGAAGCACATTAATTCTATGTCAAGCAATAGACATCTGCTTATACGCACAATTATGGCAGAACACAGATTATGTTTGCGTCAACATGCGCTATCATCATTACTCTGAGGTGCACGTCTCTAGAGGGTCATTCACATTTTCCATATGATAGTGATCACTGGCCATTTCCAACACAGGCTGATTACAAAAGCAATTACAGTTGATTTGACATTTAACACAGTTGTGTTAAAAGAACATGAGACAGCATGATGCTTTCATCCAAAGACCTGCAACTAAATGAGAAATTACAGCCTCTCGTGACAGACATTTTCATTATAACACGAATCAAATGATTCTAATAGGTGATCAAGGTTTCAAGGCTGATTAGTATGAGCCAGTTTGCCTTTGCTGGTTATTTGACATAACTACACCATCTAGAACTTTTTTTTAAGCAACATATCGCTAATATTTCATTATATTATTTTATGTGTGCATAGAAATGGACGTGTTAAACACTAGTGTTTTTATACTCCTCAAAGAAGCTCCAAACCTTCTGAAACATCTTCATGTGGTTTTCATGACAAGGTCAGAATGTAAAGAGCTTTAATGCTGCACAAAAGTATGTGGGAATAATTTTCAGGAGAGCAGTTATGGCCGCTTATGCAAAACCAGAGATTGCACGGTGGGATAATGTTTCTCCTCCTCCAACTTAACTTGAAACCTCTTTGCAAAGAGTGCTTATGGTAATTATGGCCAACTGTTTGGAATTAAAGCTAGTTTTCACAACATGAGACCTCTAAAAGACTGCAATTTTACTCCAGATGAAAATCACAGCTGTCTTTATACTCAAAGCGCTCTGTCTGTGCAAACCTGTGACACACAACACAGCTGAAATATGTGTTTTTTTGCTGTTAAGGTGTGAAAAATGAGACAAATGCTCACTAGTAACTATTTATTTGACGCACCACACTGACGGCATTACCCTGCATCGGCTGCCACTGGGCTAAAAAGCTATGTTCGAAAACATCACAAAGACTACAGTCAGCAGCCAGTTAGCCTACATGAGAGGAAATAACTGTCTTTTCCAGCAAGTATCAATTGTCTATCTTCGTCATTCAAAAAGGGAAATTGAAACTAGGACTGCATATATAAACAGCACATGCTTACCATTTTGAATATGAACCCGCTTGTTAAGTCTGGTGTCATGCATCGCTGTTTATGGGTTCATACTCTCTATTAGATGTGCAAGCAAACAACAAACAATGCTAATATACACTCACAGTGTGCTGTAAGACTTCAGATTGATTAGCCTCTGTAGAGAAATAACGAGAAGAATATCAAAGTGCAGCAAACTGTAAAACTGTATGCGGTACAAACCAGTGTGTTTATAATTAAGACAATACATTTAAATAATATGGTAAAAAATACCAGTTTGCCGTTTCAGCAGCATAATGATCTGTTTTGTACAGCTACAAATAACTAGAAGCAAATGACTCCCGAAGCCAGACACATTCAATTTACAAATGGCCGCAGCTGTTCTAACATGAAAAATAAGTTGGATACTGTGAACACAACATGATGGTGACCAGCACTGCTTGTGTTCAAGTTGTCATCGTATACTGGTCATTATTCCTTTTCTTTAGCGACCTTAGCTGACCAAGCAGCTTAAATTACTTTAAAAATCATTTCCTTTGTCCCTGTACTTCTTCCATGCGCCCTGAGACACAGTGTATTCATAAATATTCAGTAAGGAGTCCCTGTCCACCTCCTAGAGCGAAAATCAATGGTGCAGTAATGGACCTGAATAGAAGCTTTGTTTCGAAAAAGATTCACCCATGAGCATACCGAACACGAGCACCTTGCTGATAGAAAGATCCATCGGGAAGCTCCGCAAGCTATCATCAGTGTAAAGAAAGAGGCTTGCTGTTCTTGAGTACTCAGAGTTGCCGCAATAGGAGGGAAAAAATGAAGTTTGTTTAACTGCATTGTACGTGGAATAATCTACTCCTGAATCATTAAAATTTATAAGGAGTTAACACGAGACTGGAATGAGTTTTTGATGAGATGTCAGTGTTTTTCAATGATGGTAGGGATGCATACAGGTGAGATAATGATTTTGTTGGCAGGTGATGGAAAGCTCTGCTTCACCGTCATGTTTGTCTAGAAGGACCTCTCATTATTATTTAAATTTATGAAAACGATTCAAAACAATCAATACACTGAAGATGTTTTAAGTGTTATTTCAAAGTGATTGTTAGTATAAAAAAACAGTGCAGGTTAGCCTGCATTTTAACTCATTATTCCATGTATTTCTTTTTATTTATCTGACAGTGGCCTCCATTAATCTCCTTTTATAAAATATATTCAAATATTTTTTAAAGAATTTTTTTCAACGAAACCTTGAAGAATTGATTTTCTTTGCACTTTTTAAAAATGTTTAATATTTACAAGTTTGTGTTATTGTGCCCATACAAATTTGAAGTCTTTAAAGCACTTATTTGCAGTGCTTCCACATTCTTCTCTCTTTCGTACTACTTTCCCATCTCCTCTCAACCTATCTAGAAAAACAATTTAAGACAACTTTAATATCTCACTCTGAGCCACCTTCGCCCCCTGATCTGACCAGGCCAACCAAGCCTTGCAGGTTGAACCCAGTGGACGGACTATGTGGAATTACCCAGGCAAACACTCATGCACAGGCATTTGTCTTGAGGTGAAACCCAGCGCCTGTTAGACATCCTTGTCAGTGTTTCCGCGTTGGAGCTGCATGGCTTCTAGGCAAAATTTAGGGTGGTCTTCTTTGAGGGGACAGCACTATAAAACATGGGTCAGAGTCTGAGAAAAATGCTCAGCATTAAAAGGTGAACTTCTTCCTTTACATCTCAGAAAAGTCAATAATTGGAATATCAATGGAATGGAAGTTGTATACGGTACCAGTTTAAAACACTGCACTAGTGCTAATTGTCTGTAAGCAATCTATACATTTTAACTCTTAACTTATTTTGACCCCTAGAGGATTAAATTTTTCCGTAAAATGCAAATTAATGTTATTGCATTGGACTTAAACCACGGTAAAACCTAATGACTTTGCTTACACAAAGTCTAATAACTTGCCTCCAAAAATGTTCTAATTTTTTGTACCTTTTTTAGCACAGGTTTTGTATTTCTTTGAATGTGTTGTTTTTCTAGAGTAAAGCAAAGGCTTTTTTTTTACTCTTAAGCAGATAAATGTAAGTGTACAGTATGTTCTTGATGATGAACATTCCAAACGATCGAAAGATTTTCACTTTTATTCTTCCTCATGCATAAAATGTCAATAGGCTAATTAAAATACCCATTCACATCAGCTTTTTTAGTCCCATTGGGCTGTAGGAGTAAAAATCTCAAAAATGATTTCTGTACAACACAGGAAACATTTTTTGCCCTGACAGAAGAGCGAGGGAGCTTTATCCCTGAACAAGATAAGTAATGATAGATCCCACAGGAAATGGTTTCACTGAAACTCAACAGGAGGCCAAAACTATGGGCAACTCTTTTTTTTCTGGAGGATGAACTGATTGATTGTTGTTATACTGATCAAGCTCTGAAGGCAAAAATCTTCATGTGGCTTTTTATTCTCTTAGAAATGAAAAAGTTACAAACAGCAGCAGAGTAAGAAATGCTCTGGTCACATTTTACAGAGTGTGATACCATTGAATTTACAAAATGGCTTACAAATCTTAGAAACATGCATGTAAACATCACATAATGAATTCTATATAATATAATAAAATAACATTTCCAACAACATGCATTGCATGTATTGAGAAATGCTTAAATCCAAGAATAAACCAAATCCTTAATATAATCTGTTGAATCTCAAATGTGCAGTTATTCGTCTACTGTAACATGCTGTTACTTTGCTTGTCTGTTTTATTGACTCATGCAAAGTCTTTGTGCTACAGTTTAATATTATTCAGGGTTTCTTTGAACTGCTGTGTGAATATTATTTTAAAACAAGCTATAATATTGTGGAAAGTAAACTGTCTATCCTTTTGCATTCATGGGTTCTGAAAGGTGACCAAATGTCCATAATTTGTGAATATGAGAAAGTAATGACAGAGTATGTACTGCAGACCATTTGCCAAAGGGGCAGTTTCACACTGGAATCAACTCTAGCAGCTGACAAACACTTTTAAGAAACATTAATATTTGTGACCTGTGCATTTGCAATGTGTTTCTTTTCCCTTTCACTCTTTTTGAGTCAAACATTGCTTAACAAAGCCTAAAAAAATACTGGTAAAAATGGATTGTGAAAATTAGATGTGAACTGGGACCTTAAAGGAACAGTTCACCCCAAAATGAACATTTGCTGAAAATTAATTTACCCTCAGGCCATCCAAGATGTAAATGACTTTGTTTCTTCATTGGACAGTTTTGGAGAAATTTAGCATTACTATACTTGATTAAAGCAAATTGGCAGTCCAAAACAGCTGGTAGAATCATCTTCATCATCATTAAGAGTCCTGGATCCATAATATTGCTTCTCCAGTGAAAAAGTCATCCCGTCTGAATCAGGAGAGAAATATGCACAGATAAAACACCTTTAAAAACAGTCCAAAGTACTTCCAAACAAAAATGACAGTGAACTTTGATGTAAGAGGACAACAGGGGATGGACTTTTTCACTTGATAAAGTGTTATGAATTATGGACCCTCATTTTGTCAGAAGTGGCTGTAAAAAGTTAAAACATTTTAATGATGGAATTGTTTCGCACAAATACACAGATTTTTGCTTCACAAGAGGTACTTCTAAATCTGTTCCAATGAAGAAACAAACTCATCTACATCTTGGATAAATTTTCAGCAAAATTTCATTTTGGGGTGAGCTATGCTTTTATAGTTCACTCAAAAAAATAAATTTAGTCATCAATCCCTGATGCTGTTGCAACCTGTATTAAATGCAGTCCAGTATTCTGATTATGCTGACTGTTGTGTTGTTACACTAAACAGGAGACTACTGAGCCCCTGACATCCTCGTGCATCCCATCAATAGATTTTGGCCAGCAATTGTAGGGCTTTATACTGGAAAAGCACATGAATGATTAGCCACAAAGACTCCTCCACAAGGCCAGATGGAAGCTTTCACTTTAGTGTCTGATACCTTCCTGCAACACCTGTGTCAATTCACCACCATTTGTTTCAGCGTTTGGGCTGGAGATGATATTTGCATTTAAATGCATGTTTCTGTGAACACCTGTAATGCTTTAGACACCCCCCCCCACCCCTTTTTTTGTTATTTG
>JAUZSZ010000104.1:25885650-25895827 GCA_034780575.1 Labeobarbus marequensis | reverse complement strand
TGTAAAAGGTTGCTGGCCTGATCTTGTCTGAATATGACTCATATCCTTAACAATGAAGGTGAGCTTTATCTCTTCTACAGTGTTTTTTTTTTTGTTTTTTTTTTTTTGCTTAGCTTTGATTTAAGGAGCCCTGCCAATGCACTGGCTCATACAGGCAAATAATCTTTAAAGGCACAGAACATGAGAGCATTTCTGTATATTGCTTTTATAATGTTTTAATATACTATAAAAATGCAAACTTCACTTCTGAGGACTGTTAGTGCCAATGTTAGGGAAGCTCCTGCTTCACATGCTAATCTTTTAGCTTGTTAGCTGAAACTCAAGTCAAGTCGAGTGGAGTTTTTTGTCATTTCAACTAAATACAAGTATTTACATAGTGGAATGAAACAACGTTTCTCCAAGACCAAGGTGCTACATAAGACAAACACAGAACTACAAGGCACTACATAAAAATACACATAAAGTGCACGAGTGCAAACATGTGCAGACAGCACAAGACAGTACGATGACTACTGGGACAGACAATGAGCACAGCAAGTCCTAGTGCAGCGCAGACCAGTACACAGTTCTGTTTAAAAGTGAACCTAGTGGCAATAGTGCAAAGAGTACAATATAAGCTGAAGTAGTGTATACATAAGAGCAGCAGCCAATATACAGTATAATAAGTATTGTAGCAGCCTAAACGTGCAAAATTGTGAAGAGGATGGAGGATGCTCTGTTGTGTGTGTGCAGGTTCTGAGTGTTGAGAAGTCTGATGGAATGGGGGAAGAAACTATTGCAGTCTGGTTTACAAACAACAAGTAGCTAACAACTTTAAAGCTGCTATCTTTTTACAGTGCAACTAAACACAAATCAGGTTATATAAATTATCAGGTTATATAACTCATCATGTACTTATCATGGATTTTGAATTAACTTAAAAAGCTAGAATACACCTTAATTTATATACTGAGGGGAATGACAGTGATTAACAAACAGCATTTAACAAAATATTTCAATATAAAAAGAAGATGCCAAGTAGATTGGTTCATATACAGAATGAATGAATCAGATTTTACAATGCTATAAGAGTCAAGCTAACCGTGCTATAAAGCTACAAGTGTAAACACAGTAAACCTACATGTTAAAATAGAAATATAGTATTTTGTCACATTAAAACGCTAATGGTTGTCAGATGTAGATGTTTACTGAAAAAGCTATGCTTTTTTGAAAATAGCTATACTGCCTATAGAACATGTAGGTTAAGGTATACCCGAAAATGAACTCTCTCTTCATTTTCTCACACTCATGTTGTTCCAAACCTCTATGACTTACTTTTATCTGTGAAACACAAATGAAGGTGTTTTGAAAAATGTTGGTAACCAAACTGTTTTGGTGAATTCCATTGTAAGGACAAAAAAGCATTTCTCAAAATGTATTTGTATATTTCACAGTAGAGAGAAAGTCACATGAGGGTGAGTAAATGATAACAGATGATTTCATTTTTTTGTGGGAACTATGCCAATAAATTAGCAGTATTGCTTCTGTTTGTTAGTTACTTGCCAACGGTTAGTTCTGAAGGCTGGCAATGCATTAACAAGTGGGGATGTTCATGTCTCACATTTTATCTGTGTAAAATCTTAGGGAAGCTGCAGACCAGAGTATACCACAGTGTGAAGGAGAGCTAAAACTGATGTGTGACTTGTGCCATAAAATGCTCTTGGCCTTTAGCCCTCATGCTGTGGCAAATGTACAATGAGCCCTCAGCTAGGTGTAAACTTACTCTGTGGCATTTTGTTGCTTCCTTATTTCAATATTCTCACACAACTTGAGCGTCAGAATGGAAAGAACCGTATAACTTTCTTGTAACTTGTTCAATTCATTTGGCACGCATACAGTAGGTTTTGATGATGGGTTTTAATGAGTTTTGAATAGCATGTTCTAAATATATACTATAAATGAACACTACTGTTGAATGAATTACTTTTATTCAGGAAGGATGCATTAAACTTATGAAAAGTAACAGTAAAGGCAGATTTATGTTAGAAAATATTTCTATTTCTACTGTCTTTTCATCATAGAACCCTAAAAAAGTATCACACAAAAATATTAAGCAGCACAATCTGTTTCAACATTGATAATAATAAGATATGTTTCTTGAGCATCAAATCAGCATATTAGAATGATTTCTGAAGGAATTGCATCTGTAATGGCTGCTAAAAGTTCTGAAAACTGAATGGTATATGCTGTATGCAACAAGATCTTTCTTTTACGTTTAGTGTCTTTTAACAAAGATTGCTTCTCATTTTTCAGTTTATGAATGGCCGTCACTCATCTCTTGAAACGTCAAGCTGAAATCAATGGAACATCTCATTTCAGTTTATATTTTGGAACATTCAACCCTTCTTTCACGCTTCCCTCTTCTCTCTAATGATCATAACCAATCAGATGAGTCAGCTTTATGAGGGCTCCAGTGAAGCATGCCAACTTTTGGATGGTTATTGTTGTGTTGGTAGGTAAAAACTGATCACTGTGACCCAGAAATATCTTCAGGATTGTTGTGCAATCATCACAGGTGACTCCTATTCCAGTTTTTCCAGCTTGGCAGTGTGGGGGTTGTCTTAGCTGGCCTTTGTGCCATCCATCGCACTGGAGAACACACCCTATTAAAACGCATGCCTTCATAAGACCAACGCTCCACACACCTCCACAGTCAGAGGCCAGGATTTAGCGTGTGCTATGACAGAACATCCGAAAAATGTATGGAGCTCAAATCTTAAGTGTCATGACTGTCACGGTGTCTATTTACTAGAGTTATGAAAATGATGTGGGAAAAACAGAGCAATTGTCATTCAGTGTTTAGCACTGGGAGTGTCAGGAGAATCCAGCTCTACTGGTGTGGGCGGTTTACTGCCACTGTTATGGAGTCCCAACAGCCAGTATCCTTTCTTACCAAGCCTCAGGAAAGCAAGGCCAGTATCTTAAGTGCCTGAAGCTAGTGTTGTAATCCTACACAGACTCAGGAGAGGTGAATATCTGTGCGAGAGGAAAAATATGTGCTATCAACATTGTGCCTGAAGCCACTTTCGTGAAAACTAAAAAGAAAGCTTGGGTGTGATCTACCGAGTCTTGATTTAAAAAAATAGTTTACCCAGAAAATAAGCATTTTATTATTACTTTCATGTTCAATATTGCTTTCTTTTTTTTTTTCATGAAAGAAGAAAATTAAATTTGTTCGTAAGGTAGTAGATGGCCATGTGACCCTGCTGCTTACCCAACATGCTTTATGGTCAGGATCAAATTAGACCAAGTTACTTGCTAGGACTACAAAAGTGTGTGAAATGGTTTTTGGTGGCTATTCATAACGTTTTGTAGGTTTCCATTTTACTATAATATTGCATGTTGTGTATGTGTTACTGGTGTTGAGCTGTAGTGCCAGAAGTAAAGTGCCAGCTGTTGTGTTGGTTAGGGATAGTTCCCCTAAAATTTCAAGTACTTGTTCTTGTATGTGTTCCTGTGTAGTTCTAAACGTGAGTAACTTTTTCTGGGGAGGACAGTGGCACAGTTGCCAAACTACTTTCGATGGAAAGCCTGCCCACTAAATGTGGCTAGATGATCATACTGGCGAGTCTTGGAAACTAGATAAGGTTTATCCAAGAAGTTACTAGATTTGTCACTAGGTGAATCTTTTGGAAAAATGTTGCTAATAGCACATGGAAATTTGCTAAACTGGCAACTTTGTAAGTTTGATTTCTGTGGATGTTTTAAAGAACATTTAGCTCTATTGATATTCTTTGCATATACGTGAAAAAAAACCCCACTTAGACTGTTTTTAAAATCCTTTGTCCCTCTGTAGTCCTCCTCCTTAACACATTGACATGGTTAACATCAAACAGCTCAAGTCCTCACTTGTCGTGTGACCACTCAAAAAAGTCTGGTAAAACATATTTGCTTATTGAGTAGGTCTACCCCATTAAAAAAACAACAACAACAAAAAAACAGCATTTGCTGGTTAGGTGTGTTTTGAAGCATGACTGCTGGTTTGAGCTGGTTTAAGCTGATCATGTGCTGGTCCTAAGCAACTAGCTCCTGCTCAGGACCAGCACATGACCAGCTAAGAACCAGCAGTCATGCTTCAAAACATAGCTAATCAGCAAATGCTGGTGTTTTCAACAGTAGTGACTATAGAGTTAACAAAATTTATTATGTACATTGTAATGTTTGAAGTGGATGTCATAACAAATGCGACAGTGTCACCAGTCATAAGGGTAATTTTTTGAAATTGAGAGATTTATACATCATCTGAAAGATAGCACCGCTAAGTGGTTCTTTGGCTTGTAATCATAGGGGAACCAATTTAAGTGCTATATTGCACCTATAAAGAACCTGTCATGGTTCTTCAGCATTTCTTTGTGGGGGTTAAGGTGCTATACAGCACCATCTTTAAAGATATAGGTGATATATAGCACTTAAAGTGGTTCCCCTATGATTACAAGCCAAATAACCACTTTTAGTGCTATTTAGCACCATTTTTTTTAGAGTGTACAATAGGAAATTCACAAAATATCTATCTTCATGGAACATGATCTTTATTTAATATCCTAATGATTTTTGGCATAAAAGAAAAATCGATAATTTTGACCCACACAATGTATTTTTGGTTATTGCTACAAATATACCTGTGCTACTTAAGACTGGTTTTGTGCTCCAGGATCACAAATGTTAGTAGGCCGGGAAGATATTAAAACAAGTGGTTTATGCACAAATCCTTAAGATCTTACCGTCATGCTATGGAAATAGAGTGCAGCGCTGAAAAGGGGCAGAGCTACACAAGGTCTATCCAACTTTTTCTTCAATGTGGAAGTAAGCCTATGGGCGAGACTACCGGTTCATTAGCTGCTATAGGTAAATAACGAGAAGAATAGCAACGTGCAGTAAACGGTAAAACTGTTTGCTATACAAACCAGTAGAGTTCATTATTAAGATTATACCTTAAAATAATATGGTAAGACACTGCAATTTTCAATGTCAAGCAGCAAAATGAACTGTTTTCTACAGCTAAAAATAGCTGGATGAGGATGAGACTGGAAACTAGACCCATAGAAATTACAAATGGCCGCACCCATTTTTACGGCAAGAAAAAAGATGGATACCATAAGAATGTGAGTAGTATTAATGTAGTCCGGACATACTACATTTGTCATGTTGTCATTGTCATGTGACCCATCGGCATCAGTTGCGTTGTTTCACTGTCGTTCACAAAGCCTCATGGGCCAGTGAAAGCCAGTGGCCTCATGGGATAGTAAAGTGTCCATTACATGTGCATGTCAGAATCTAGGTAGAAACAGTAATGCAACTTTTGCATGAGAATTTTAAGAAATTTTAAGAAATTTTTTACCCATCCATGGACCGCTTTTTAATTTTATGGTGCTCTTTGGATGCATCCGAAAAAGCGGATTCTCTGAGTATGTACTTCTTTTGAATAAGTAATAACTTTGCGGTTGTTCTAAAGTATGTTCTATATGAATATGTACAGTATGAATTGAATATAAACGTATTACATTGGTCATGCTTTCAATGTCATGTGACTTTCGGATGCAGTCGATGTCTTTTTTTTATTTTGGCAGTTTTAATCTACTTGCATAATATCTTCTGCCTAAGATCTCCTGTTGTTTTTCAACATCAGTGTTGCATGCAACATCATAAGGGCAAGTAAATGCTTTACAGTGTTGAGTCCAAAAGTGCTTTGGAGGCTACATGAGCACCTCAGAGTACCGTTGCCTACAAACTCCTCATTGCTTGACCCTCTCTGCCCTGTAATATCACACCTTTGCCTAGCTACGGGGATGCTACACCTCCATCTTGGTTTGTCTGAAGCGGCTGAGGAGTGCAATTTCCTGTGCTGAGCGTGAAAGAAAGAAAATGAAGAAGAAAAAAGAACAGAGAAAGAGGGAGAGAGAGAAAGAGAGAGAGACTGCTGCAAAGACCTCTGGGTATTGGCTGGTTTGTGGTTAGGCTAAGTCGCAAGCGAGAGGAGGAAGGAGGAGCGGGAGGGGGGCTTCCACTTTCCTTCCTACCGCTCACCAAATTGACACAGCCACTGCCAAGGGGAAACTCCCAAAGCGGAACCCATTTAGGGCAAAACAGGTCAAAATAGCACAAAAATATGATGGCAGAACCCTAAAGCTCGCAGAGAACTTTGCGCTCACTCGAGGAGGGAATGCATTTCAACGACAAAGGCAGAAAAGCGAGGGTTGTGTGTTTGCACCTGTGTGGAGCCCGGCTGAAAGGAGATGTGTGAAAAGAGACATCTGTGGAGAGGTGGAGGAAAGTGAGAGAAGGTTGGAGGGAGTTGTATGTGTGGGGAGAGAGAGAGACAGATAACTGGAGGAAAACTGTGAAACAGTGGTTTGATAAAAATGGGTGCACAGCTGTCAATAGCTGAAGTGAAAACAGGAAACAAATGAAGATGACATCTCCCGACACATCTGACAACCCCATGATGACATTCAGAAGGTATTTTAGGATGTAAGTAGGAGTGAGAATTCACAGGTGGACGTCACGAAGCGTGAGTTTTGACTTCTGTCCGATCACACAGACCCCTGGCTCAGCCTCCTTGCAGGTACGAAGCAGACATTAGGCCTCAGAATCTGAGTGTTAGCGACTTGCTCACTCTGTTCACACTCTCACATCCTGAGCAGGCGTTTGAGCGTTGCGGACTGAAAAGGTCAGTGGAACGTAACCACAGAGGAGCTGAAGGAGCCGGTTAGCTGTGACAACCAAAGGCCTAACACTGGTCTCACATCTCTGTATGGAGTGTGGTGTCACTTACTCAGCAAACTCTTATCACAAAGATGTCCCTGACACTGTGGAAGTGTTTCCAGAGACTTGACAAAATACCTTTAACAACAAAAGTATAATTAATATTTTAATTTAATAATTGAGTTTATTTTATTAAATGTTTCATTTCATGTTAAGTTTAAAATATGATATTTAATTGAATAAAATATTAAAATGTTATTAAATTGTTAAAAATAAGAAATGGACAATAACAGTGTAGAAACATTTCAAGAAGCATGTAAACGTAACATAAAATGAAATGTTACATTTAATTTGATTGCTATATTTTTTTTGTTGTTAGTTTAAAAATAATTAAATACAGTTTATATTAAACTAGTATAAAATACTAAACTAATGACAAATAAAACCTTGTATTTTGTATTTTAACTTTTTTGATAGCCCTTTTCGCCTAGATAAAACATCCTAGACTTATCTAAAATCTGTTCATGAAATCCATCTAGTGTTATTTTAGTATGATTAATATAGGGCCTATTATTATAGTTTTTATTAATATTTGAAATTAATTAATTTTTTTATCTGTTTTCATTTTAGTTAAGGTTTTATTAGTTTTGCATGCTTTTTTTAGATTTTTAAATTATTTGTATATAGTTTTTATTATTATTTTGTTTTCAGTTTTAGTTTTAATTATTAGTACATCAAGTTTAACTACAATAAAATAATAAATGTTTTGGCAACTAGCGGAATTTTTGTTTTTATATTTTATTTCAAGTGAAAAAAAAAAGTAATCTTATTACTGTTTTAGTTTTTGCTAACTATAAAACCCTGGGTCCATCGTGGGCTGTGCTTTATCAACAACAAGTTCAAGCTGAAACTTATTGACTGCTTTTGTTTCACTACCTGGATCAATTTCAGTGTTTCAGTTAATTTCAGTTAATTCTTTTTTTTTTTTTTTAAAGAAATTAATTTATGTTTTTTTTTTTCAAACATTACAGCCTTGAAAGCTTTTGGATCAAAAGTTTTTAAAGATCACAAGAAACGTAAATTCGGTCAAATTCCAACCTTTTGGTCATGCAGCTCTTTGATTACATCACTTGTACTGTCTAGCCCACATAAACGTATGTGACAAACTACATTTGGCATTGTGCCCTCTTCTCCAAATGTCACAGAGACCGCTGTGTCTCCACTGTACTGTAATGAGTAGGAAGACTTTTGGTAGTAGGTAACTGTGGATAAAGTCGTGTGTGTGGGCCGGTATTGGTTGTCTGTGAATGGCGCGATCAGTGAGAGGTTATGGCAGGTTAGATGTGAAACACTTGAACAAATGACACAGACACACACAGGTTGGGTGGAGAATTATTTAAAAGCAATTGTTCTGCCCTGACAGGAGGATCCAGATGTCATACTGTAAGCAGGGCATTGTGGTTTCAAAAATTTGAGGAGGGATTTTCCCTAAGGCATGGCAAGATGGATATATATGTTAATCTGGGTCCAAGTAAAAAAAAAAAAAGTAAAGCAATTAATTGTCTAAACACTGTTTAAAGGAGATCCCATATTTATTTAAGATTGTTTTAAGACAATAATAAAGATAGTGACTATGATACTTGATCAGATTTGGAAGTGACAGACGAATAGAGTAACACACACACACACACACAACCACCTACCAGCCCTCATAAGGCCTTGCATTATAATAGTGATGTTTGATTCGCATTGTTGTTTTGAGGCTATTCATTTTAATGATTCCCTTGAAAAATAAGCAAACGATTTATAAACTTGACTGTGAGGGAGTAAAACTATCAGGTAGAAACAAACCGATAACTGATAATGATAAATCTGGTTAAAATATATAGTGCTAAATATAAAATATAGCGATAAACAGCAGTTTTTCTACTAAGACAAATGAGACCTCGTGGACTCAAAAGAATCGGTGAATCATTTTTAATCAATTCATTGGAAGGAGCCGTCCGAACAAACCGGTTCGCTTAAGTCCAAGGAAAACAAACGAATCACAATTGAGTATGTAAATAGATGTTAGAAAGAAGACCAATCAGAGTGCAGTTTGGAAATCTTCCGATGACGTCATCTGCGTCGGCTACTGTTTGAAAGGTGAGCGTCCAAGCTTTACTTTTAGTCAACTGGCGATTTTTTAAACATTAATCTTTCATTTTTCTGAAGTGTGTAGCATCTATAAAATGTGAAATAGCACATGTAAGACTTAATTAATTGCAGAGGCTTAAGACAAACCCCAAAGCAGATTATTTGACTCACACACAGTGCAGATAGATAGTAGTTAAAGTAAGTTTGACAAACCGATTGCACTGAAGTTATAGGTGTTGAGCATGGCGTCCCATTCACACGTGATTCAATGTTGAATATTGTGGCTCATTCGCCCAGTTAATAAATAATGACAATATTAAATATAAAAGTACAGTTGATTTGTGGTGAGCATACAGTATAAAGACTGTGGTTTGTTTGTGCTGTTGGTAACTCAGACCGTTTCTTCAACCATGGCCTCCACTTCAAGGAACTGACTGTATGAGCATGACTGTAAGTTTCTGTCTGTGGCTGTGGGCCTTTCATGACAAAGAAGTAGGTTGAATAATTAGGAAATTGTGTAGAGTCTGGATGCTGCTGGAGGTTAAGTGGTGGGAGTGACTTAATTGTGTGATAGTGGAAAGTCTTAGTGTGGGCCCACAGAAACAAACTGACACTTGTGCATGGACGAAATCACTCACGCACACGTGCAAACTTCTGCACGCTTACAAATACATACCCGTACATACAAAGTCAAGCTTGTGATCCAGTTTGTACATACAGATACATGAGAGCGTTCACACATGATGAGCTGGTGTTAACCTTCTTCTCTATCAGTACAGAAATAGTGATAGCTGTGAATGTGAACCATCGGGTCCATATACCCTGAAACACTCAAGACCGCAGGACTGCACTCTTGCCTTTTTATAGAGACCTAGAGCGGGGTTTTCAGCCCTTTTATCTGTGAGAAAAACATATGTGCATGGCTTCTCAGTGGCCCACTTTACCTTAACGACAAAGATTACTGGTGTAATTATGTAACAAGCTGGAACTGAACTTTCGGTGTTTACTTGTCTCTGTCTTGCATTGTGCATTTATTTATTTTTTCATGTCTGACTTCAAAATGCAATTTTCATACCAGCGGGAGGAATGTACAAAACACTCACTTTACCCAAGTCTGCTGCTGCCTCCAAGTGGTAGAGACTTTTTTTTTATTATTCTTCTGTTAAATTTTAGTCTCTGGTTTTCTTAGGGTTTTTTTTTTCATTACCTAACTAGTGGAGTGTTTTTCCCAAGTGTCCAGCAGATGTCATCATTTCACAAACAATATAGAATAGAATAGAATGAGCTTTATTGGCCAAGT
>JAUZSZ010000104.1:25781495-25794375 GCA_034780575.1 Labeobarbus marequensis | reverse complement strand
ATTCTATTTCAATATTATTTACAATGTAATTTGTGACCCTGGATCACAAAACCAGTCATAAGAGTAAATTTGTCTAAATTGAGATTCATACACCAGCTGAATAAATAAGCTTCCCATTGATGTATAGTTTGTTAGGATAGGACAATATTTGGCCGAGAGATAACTATTTGAAAATCTGGATTCTGAGGGTGCAAAAAATAAAAAACTCGAAATATTGAGAAAATCGACTTTAAAGTTGTCCAAATGAAGTTCTTAGAAATGCATATTACTAATCAAAAATGAAGTTTTGATATATTTACTTTAGGAAATTTACAAAATATCTTTACTTAATATCCTAATGGTTTTTGGCGTAAAAGAAACATTGATAATTTTGACCCATACAATGTATTGTTGGGTATTGCTACAAATATACATGTGCTACTTATGACTGGTTTTGTGGTCCAGGGTCACATTTAATTTTGTGAAGGCAAAGCTTTTCAGCAGCCTTTGCAGCCATTTTAATATATCAGGCTTTATAATATGAATACGAATAATAATCACTTGTCAAGTCATGGTAAAGCATATTTTAAACTCCAGAATGTCTAGAATAAAATGCAACTGGGAAATAAAACGAACAATTAGCTTACAAATATGAATAATGATGCTGAAATCTAAAATCAGCAGCATGAACTTTATTAATTTAAAATTTGCAATATTTCTTCAAACTTACGTCTGGTGCGAGAATGTGGATGTAATCTGAAACATCATCTGTTACACATTGGATATTATTATTATTATCATCATAATCGATTATTAAATACTATAACCTAAGCATTTATCTTTTTGTTTATTTATATTTGTTACACCCCTAATTATAAGTACAATTTCAGACACAGGTTTGCTCACAGGTTTATAATATATGCACATGCATGGTTAGTGAATGACACCCTTTGTTTGGCCTACATTGTGTTGTTTTTTGGCGACACGGGCAGTTAGCAAGAGCGCAGTTGCATGTTTTGTAATACGGTGCTGTGTTCTTGGACACTGCAGGTGTGTCTGTTTGTGCCCGAGGTGTTCTTGAATGTTTATGTATTCTTGTGTTCTGCCATATGGGCGTTTCAGCATTTCTGCTGTCACACTTCACTAGTCCTGAACAGTGACTTCTCCGAGGAAGAGGAATGCATCTGTGGCTCAGCGAACTACCCAATCACCTTCCTCTCTCCCTCTCTCACTTCCTCTCCCCGAGCAGAATGCGATAACAGAGCAAACTGACGCGGTCCAACACTTTATCTTGTTCCTCCGCTTATCTGTGTAATATAAAACCATCTCTTATTTCTAAATAACAGACCCATCTGATAGGAACTGCATTGTGCTGTCAGTTGGTTTCAGTGTGGGAGAAATCTGTGAAATCAAGTGACAGCGGTGTCTAGGTGTAGTAAACAGGAAGTTAGTGTGTAGATAAATAATGTGAGAATCTGAAATTGATTAATACGTGCTTTTTCTAATGACGTATATTGACCAAGTGTGAAATTACATTTTTCATCACTACTAATCACTATTGGCAGGTTTCCCAGAGGAGTTCTTGTTAATTGATATTATGCAGGTGTTGTTGGATTGTTCATAGGAGTTTTGTGTGAGATGGAGACCAAACAATGGAGGAAACGAGAGTGCGAGCGATTTATTTAAGCACCCAGAGTGTGCGCCAGATATAACGGCAGGCCATTCCTTAATATTTTCCCTCCTGTGTGAAGTTGTTTGATTACTGCTCATCCAAAGTCATGTGCTCTATATCAAATCAATGGCCAGCATATTGAGAGCTGATGTACTGAGGTAATTAGAGCTCTTAATTGTCTTCATCGCTCACTGTGCAACTCTCTGAACCACTAGCAGCTGCTGTGTCACCCCGTTGTGTATGTTTGTGTGTTTAAAATGTGTCTGGAGGGTTACTTCACTTAAAAATGAAAATTCTGTTCTGCTTTGACCCTTTTTTGAGAGTGGTTTTTGAACCAATGAAATCAAACTAGTTCCCTCAGATCGTACTCAACAAACAGAATTGACAATGTGCTTTAAGGGTCAAGAAACGCTGACGCACATTTTTCAATGTGTAGCATGTGATTGAGACAATAATATCACGATTAATATCACATTCTGAATATTAAAGGGATAGTTCAGTCAAAAATGTTTATATATCGTATTGTTCCAAACCTGTATTGGTTGGTTGGTTGATTTAAAAAATGTAATGAAAGTCATTGGGGACCAATATTGTTTTGTACCTCAAACATTCTTCAAAATCAAATTCAAATCTTGGTTTGGAAAAACATTAGGATAAGTAAATTATAACAGATTTAGATGGTCTTTCAATAAAATCACTGCACTGACTGATACATGGGTGGCACCTGAAAACTGAAGAATGCTGCACTTTTTGCACAACATCCTGTTGATATGGTTGGATTTTGATGGCAACATCCTTCATTGATATCCCACAATTCTGTGCATGCAGTTTATGATAATTATACTTATAATTCCATTTTTGAAACATGTTGTAATTCATCTGATGATTTTCATTTTAGCATGATTATGTCTAAAGCGCATTTGAATTTGCTCTATGGCCATAAGAGATGAAATTATGGTGCCTTGAAAGTCTGTCTACAACCTGTTTCCCGAGGTACATTCATCTCAAAATTCTGTCTTTTGTGAAGATACTGACCTGCTGGGCTGCAAGACAGCTGCCTAAGTTTCAAACATAGCCATGATTCTCTGTGCAAAGCTGTGAGTATCTTTATTAATTACTTACAGCAGGAACTCTCAACTGTGGCCCACAGGCAAAATCCAGACCATTGATCATTTTATGCGGCCCCTCAATTGATTATGATGAAATCATTCCAGCGTCTGATACATCAGAGAGCAAAACTGATGAATAAGTTCAAAAGCAACCAGTGGAGGTCTATATCTGAACAGAATCAAATGTTTAAACTGTTTCTGGCTGTAGTTCAGATACCCTAATCTCAGACACTGACCAGAACCGTTTAAGAGAACATACATTACATTACTTATTATTATTATTATTATTATTTATTTATTTATTTATTTTTTAATATGTTCATCAAGGCTGCATTTATTTGATCAAAAATAAAGTAATTGTGAAATATTAATATTATTACAGTTTATAATATTAGTATCTGTGATACATTTTGTCTTTGATGAACAGTTCAGTAGATAAAGTCCAGAAAGATAGATAGAAACCAATGCATTTTTCCACACTTCTCTTGCAATGCATTGAAATCAATACATTTCCAGCTTTCTCTGTCCACAATCAACCATAGTACAGTATGTTTTCTTATAGTGAGAGTTTCTACACATAAAATGAGCTTCTTCAAACTTGGCAAACAAAAAACCTTCTAAAAAAAAGCATATGGCACTGGTGACGTCAGCATTTTATCAAAACCATCCTGTGTAGTGCCTCTGCAATTCCCACACCTCATTCCTCATTTCCCTTCAGGAATGTCCCCCTGGGAGGTTTCAGACATGGGAGAGATGTCTGATTTTTCCTGGATCCATCAGTTGTCGCTCTGGTGAGCGGCAAGCAGATGGGCCGTGGTGGCGCTAGGTTTGAAATCCAGCGTGCTGCGAGTCGATCCTCATTATTTTCCATTAGGCTGCTACAGAGTATGACTCCCCACTGGCTCACTGTTACCGCCTCAGAGCAGAAGCAGGAGACCTGTACACGTGTGTGCACGTCATTTCACACTCTGGTGCCACTAATGGAGGTCACATTGAACCTATCGTACTCCAACTCACTCCCCCAGCAGCCTCTGCCATTGTGTTATGCTAATGAGACTGTCTTTGGGATTTGTATTTAATTTGACATTTTAAGCATAATAGTATTACTCTGCCCTCATCGATACAATGACTTTTTGCTTTTTCCCATTCCTAGTCTTTATACTTCTCTCTCTCTCTCTTACTCTTTCTGGAAGTTGAATGAGAGTAAAGCAGTCAGAAGATGAGAGGAGGCTCCTCTTCAAAGCTCTCAAAGCGAAGGCCTTATCAAAGGCCCATCCCAAGGAAATCAGAGACTTGTTTTTCCTTTAAATTTTTCAATTACTGAGCTGATGAAAAGGACTCGTGTGGTTCGAGTGAGATCCCAGAGTGCCGTGTGAGGGGACGATTCTTGCACAGTCCGCAAAAATGTCTGCTGGTGGGAAAAAGATGTAGCAGAGACGTATATTGGTGGATGTCATCATGCTCTGATCTGCTTTGTCAATGACACACTTGTGTCTATTTCTATTTGTGAATCATGCACTCTTAACGAGGAAAAGGAAATTAAATGTCTGTCATTACTCACCCACATGTTATTCTAAACCTGTATGACTTTCTGAAGAATTATGTTGGTTGCTGTTTTCATGCAGTTTCATTGAATGGGGACTGAAGTGTTCGTGGTTCAAAAAGGGCACACATGTACCGAACATCTTTTCATATTTACTTATGAAATGAACATGAATGAACATTAGAATGCATTTTATTTCGACTGTGGAAAGACTTCAATACACACCATTTGTCAAGTTTAAGTCCACTGAAGTTAATCGACGCTCCTGTCTGATTTGTTTGTCAGACAAGATGGAGAATTCGGCGTTATGATTGATCAGATCGCCTGTCAATCAAGCTCTTTGCGAACTGTCAACTGCTTTTAACATCAATAATAAGATGAAATTAAATTTTGAGCACCAAATCAGCATATCTGATTGATTTCTGAAGTGACACTTAACACTGGAATAATGATTAACGAAAAAAAAAGAAAGAAAGCTTTGCCATTACAGGAATGCATAACATTTTAAAATGTATTAACATATAAAACTGTTATTTTAAATGGTAATATTTCACAATAGTTCTGCTTTACTCTATTTTTGATCAAATGCAGCCTTGGTGAGCATAAAAGATGTCTTTCAAAAACAAAAATATTAGTTGAAAAAATATTTAAAAATAAATACAATTACTGACCCAGAACATTTGAATGGTAGTGTAAAAACTCCCAGTCCATATGACCTCTTCACTATATTCAAAGTCCTCTAAAGTTTATATTTTATTATAGCTTTATTTAAGTTATCATTCATGATATCATTCCCCATTAGTGAGCTGTTACCTGCTGCAACCAGATCATTCACCCCTCACTCTTAGCGAGTTCATTCTCACTGATCAATGGATCATTCAGGCCAATTATTGAAAACATATGGTTCCATTTAAAATATGCATTTTGATTTACTTTAAGTTGGATTGATGACGTTCATGTAGACAGTCAAAATCAGTTTTTGTTTTCACTACTAATCGATTTTAAATGCAAGATTCAAGCCACAGTTTTTCAGCCCAGTTTTTCTCCTGAAAATGAACAATATGACAGCGGTTCACATTGTGAGCAGTAAAGCATGGAGTGTCTCTCCTCCGAGATGAAGCTGTGTACACTATTAGAAGAGGCTGCAGACAGTGTGGGTCAGGGCTGACGTGCTGTTTGAGAGGACTGGATGAGAGCTGAGGACATTGGGTCTCAAAGAAAGGAGAACCAAGGCTGAGCTGTTTATCCTGTCATTACTGAGAGGAAGAGTACTTAAAGCAACAGTACTTAGAACCACAAGAGAACTGGGCCAAGGCAAAGCAAACATAATGGCTTAGACTGCATTTTGTTTGCTGGTTTTCAAATAATAGTCATTGGGCATTTTGTGCTTTGAAAATTTATTTTCAAGTGCATGTGCAGTTGAAAGCAAATTCACTAAATGTCTTACTAAAGAACATTTTCTTCGGAGAAACCTTTTTCTGTTTTCAGTTATGTTTTCCCCATAATATGTAGTTTGACAGCAAGGTAAAAAGGGAAAGAAGCAATACTTTGCTTGAAATGTCTATGTTTATCAGTGTTTTTAATATCATTGAGATATTATTATAGTTTTTATTAATATTTCCAATTAGATTTAGATATACTTTTTATATTTCTTTTTTCTTTTTCTTTTTTAAAAATTTTATTCATGTATTTTTTGTTGTTTTTGATAGGTTTTAAAATATCTAAATATATTTAAGTTTTATTTCAGTTTTAGTTATTTTAGTGAATTAATTTAAATGAAAATGAGAAAAGTTGCCTTGTTAATGAGCTGAAATAAAATAATGAAACCCTTTTTTTTCCCCTTAAAAATATTTTATTTGTGTTGATTTTTTTCCCCCCTAGTCATGCATATGGTTTTAGTTTTTAGCTACCTTTAAAACCCTGATGGATGTTTTAAGTAATTGTAACCTTTTAGAAAATTAATCTTATAAATTTACATGGATTATTTTTATTATTTTTTTTTAATTTTTTTTTATTTTTTTCCATCAGAAACACTCTGCGTTTCCTTCACAAACCGCTATATTGATTTTCACTGGCCGAGAGAAATTTTTGTGTCCAGACTGCGTAATTACGGCATCAACCAACAGTGGGAAATCTTGTCCCCCAACCTTCACGTCTCTGAGATAGCTATAAATTGAATAAGTTCACTATTACAAACCTGTTTATCCCATAACGCAACTGTTCTGTCTTGAATGATGCATTGCACATCTTAACGCGTTTGCATTACCATCCTCAGTGAAGTGTTTTCTATCAGATTGTGCTGGCAAGTTCTTTGAATCTTGGATGGAAGAAGAGGGTCTTCTGAGGACCATATGGAGAAGATGAGAGAGATGCTTGTGTTGCTATCACACTGCCTCAGTGCAGTGTTGCTGCTTATCATTTCCTCATTTTAGTAAGTATCTCTAATTGGCCACGAATGAGCCTGTGCTGCTGTTCCCTCTTCTGCGCTCTTATATAAGCTCCACTGCTAGCAAACAGGTCTGACCTGAAAAGGCAAGGCGTAGGACACACTTAAACACAAATACACTCTCATACAGCTTAAACCAGAATATGATTTTCTTTTTCCTTTTAAAAGAGATCCATGCCTGTTCTCCTAATGGAAGTGACAGGGCTAGTTAACTCTAGTGGCTCGGCAGCAACCGAGATTTCGTGAACAATAAACCCAAAGGCTAGAAGCACAGGACATGACAGAGCGCAGGATATAACAGAGCGGCCCAATTTTCCACCAGACTGCTTCCCGCCACAGCCGTCTGCTTGTAACCAACAGGCCTTTCGACGTGAGAGGGATATCTTATAGCCAGCCCAGCTGTGAAAATCTTATAGCGTGGTACGGCTGAGAAACGGCTCCAGAAACCTTGGCCCAAGTGCCCTCGCAGACAACCTTAACTCCTGGCTGTGTTTCTGAACAGCGCTAAGTCTGTGAAGCAGAACTGGGTTCATTATAATTGCCGCTGGCATATCAGGCCACAATTATCAACGCTGGCTTATTCAGTCTTTAATTGCCTCATTTAATTTGTTCACATTTGGCGCAGAACAACGTCAACCTGCTGCAGTTGAAAGTGATTAGCTCCAAGGACGTGATATGCACAATACAAGCCTATTGGCTGTTTCTACTGCTGTTACCTTCATCATTCCTTCAATTTGAAAAATGACCTACTATTAAAGTATCCCAAATGAAAACTCTTTACAGATAACGCCAAACTTTTTTCTTTTGTTTTCACCTCCACACAACTTATAGGCCGAGTTTGAGACAAAACTGATAGATTCAGCTTGTAAATTGAGGCCATTTGTACAAAAATTAGTCAATTAAAAATAAAAATATAAAATTAATGTTAAAGTAAATACTCAATAGTACTACAAAAAAAGTGTGTATATTTAATGTATTTATTAATGCATTTATTTAGTTATGTATTTATTTATTTTTATTTAGTTTTTTTTTTGCTTTACCTCTACAAAGTGAGTATAGGTATATGTACACAAACATACAGTATACATACAGTATACATATATAAAATAAAATTCTTATGTGTAGTTATGGTTTATTTAACAATTTTCAGAATTTTTATTTTGATTTTATTATTTTGATTTATTTTTTTTTACAGTGTACCAGGGTTTAAAGCGAGTAAAATTCACTTCAGTATGCCAAGTAAAACTGGACAACAATGTTTGTTTGTGTATTTATTTATTACAAATGGCTGGCAATGTACAGTAATACTTAGTTTAAAGACAAATACTGTTTGTTTGTTTATTTATTTATTTGATGCAAATGTACAATTGTGTGGCCAGTTAGAAATATTTATAGCAACAGGAATGTTAAAATTAATATTAAATTAAATATTAACATTTTATGGTAAATTTTCTCAATTATCTCACTTGGCAGGTGTGGCAAAAGGTTAATTTTTGACTGTATATGCCACTTCAGATACAGTCACAATGACCCTTCAACACCCATCTCTTTCCTACTCCTCTACCTTCTAAGCACAAGTTAAACTGAAAAGTGAAAATTGTGTATTTCAGACAGAGAGCGATATTGTTCTTGGGCCAACAATTTTTCCACACACACACACTGAGAGAGAGAGAGAGAGAGCTGGGCTGTGCCTGGGCATAATTACCTGGTTAAACATCTAATGAATGAGCTAATGTATTCATTTATCCATCAGCCTATTTATTAGGGCAAATTGAAGTTTTATGGCAGAGTTTGGGGAGCAGTCGTTTTCACCTTGTCTTTAAGAGGAAAGAACAGGGACATTGACGCTAATGAGACTGAGAGTGTGTTGTATAATAACGTTTATGAGACTCCTTCAGGCTACTTTGTTTAAAGAGCCTTTCGGTAAGTTGGTTTTGGGGCTAAAAAATGTTCCTAGTATTTTACAAAAAGTACATGGCTGTTAAAGCCTGTGCTTTGCAAAAGGAGTTATTTGATTGTTATTACTGTTAAAAAGGTAATGAGATAAGGAGTTAGAGACAGGGTCAGGTTTTTATTATTGTGCCATGTAACCAGGGTCCAAAATGAAAACTTGCCAAATGGCACTTAGAAATAGAATCTCTTGTCAAATAAATCATCTCCAATAATGTTTTATTTACTACGTCATTATTTATAGTGTAGCAACATTATTTAAAAAATGAAGTTTTATACAAGCTTTATATAAATTTGTAATAATTATAATCTGACACTCCATATAAAGAGTTATATAAATCTGCATTATAAGACACACAAACGGTTTGCTATGTTATTTACTGGTGTATTTTTTCTATACATTTTATATTTTTCAGATTTTCTACATTCATCCACTTTTTAAAATTATTTATTAAAAATGATGCTAAACAGTACATTTTGTCCCTTCATTCGTAGCAAAAGTTAAGTTTTGACTCTTCGAGCCAGTTAAATACAATAAATATAATTAAAATTAAAATGAATTAGATGGATTTTTGGAAAATTCCTAGATAATTCTACAGTACAGTAATAAATTTTTTTCTAATGCATGTCCTATAAGCTTCATATTCCATTCATATTCCAAGATATCTATGAATATTTTTAGTGACACAGAGGATGCTTTAGCTCTCTAACAGGAAGAAGAATGACAGTGTGTTTGGTACAAGCATTGCTCTTGCCTGCTTATGGAGCAGAACAAGGCATTGTGAGCAAGCTTTGTAAAGCAAATCGTCCAGAAAAGGCCCTGCTAGCCCTTTTTGTCACTGTGTTCGGTTAATGAGGTCTGGGTTGAACACAACGACCATTCTGTAACATTGAGACCCCGTCCTGTAGATTCAAGCAGGGTTTTACAGGACACTATGATGTGGGCAGAATTATTCATGAAGTATGGTTCAGGGCAGAGTTTTGCCGTAGACATTAATGTGAACCAAGGAGCTTGGGTATGTCTGTTCTCACAGTACTCAATACCACCTACAATTCAGGAAGTTCAACTTATCCCCTGGATAAGACACACAGACCCTTTGGTCGGTGGAAGATATTGAGATTCCCTCTGTGTGTGTGTGTGTGTGTGTGTGTGTGTGTGTGTGTGTGTGTGTGTGTGTGTGTGTGTGTGTGTGTGTGTGTGTGTGGTCACTGCCGGAGGCTGTTTGCAGTAGGGTGATCATTTCCCAACTGTCTGGAAGGAATGTGAGACTTACAACCGTCTCACTCTGCTTTGGCATCACATTCTTTTTTTAAATTCTCAGAATGTATTATTTATATTTTAAATATGCACTGCATAGAATTTCGTAATAACTCTCTCTGGGACTAGCAGTAAGTTTAGGACTAAGTATGACCAAAATCCTGTAGCTTAATTATGAGTAATATTAATGGTGTGTGTATATATATATAAGGACAACCAAAACTGTTTTATATACTACAGAACGTATAGTAATGCTTATTTTTTGATGGTCATTTCATTACTATTATTTATTATTTATTATTATCATTATTATTTTTTATTATTATTATTGTATCTATACATATACAATATACATATACAATATAGATACAATTATTGATTGTATCTATATTGTATATGTATAGATACAATCAACAATATAATTTGTTATACATAATGATAATATTGGTTATATTGTTTAATAGAAATGTATTTTATATATATGATTTTTAACATGATTTTGAAAATTGTTAACAACTGAGTTATCTGTTTTTGCAAATGAACTCTTCATCTATACAGAGATAGACTGATGGATGGATGGATGGATGGATGGATGGATAGATGGTGTTTCCTCTGAGAAGACTACTAAACTAAGGATTTTATCACAATAATCATAAGTTGTAGTATGTTATATTATATTAACAGTAGTAATAATAATAATAATAATCATCATCATCATCATCATTATTATTATTAAACAGTACAATTGCAATACTAATTTTTTTGTTGTTTTCTCTTTGCTTTTAAACATTATAGAGCTTTTATTTTGGCTGAAAACTGCGAGGAAACCTCTCTTTTGAAACACTTATCTTTTGTTAACAACAGATTTATAAACCATTACAAACTCGAAGATGTTTGGTGCATGTTGCATTTTCAAAAGCACGTTATAAGAAACTCAGGTTTGTGTGTGTGTGTGGGGGGGGTATTTATTTGTTTACTTTTTTATATATATTATAAATACACATTTAAATTTAATGCCAAAGACAGGTATCTCTTGGAATCAGTCTGTAGAGATACAGGGGATGTGGAGGTTGAGAAGACCTCTGCCAGTAACAAAACAGCCAGATTGGTATCTACATTGCCCATGGCCAAACACAGAGAGCACTGTGGGCGGCAAAACCCCATCTCACAAAACATCATCGGAGGTGCGAGGAAGTAAAGATTGGCAAAGAAGTGTGGGTAGATGATTTTCCCACCTCACTGAAGATCACCCGCCTCAATGGCTTCATAGCTGGAGATCTAGCAACTTTTTACGGTTTAGTGGCAGACAAAGTAAACTTTTCTCTGTCACCTTTTAAATAAACAACTCTTTCTCTCTCTCCACTCTTCTCACAGCGATTGATATCTAATGTGACGAGGCTTAAATCCACACCCAGTGTAATTCTGTCATGCTTCTGGGACGATATCACATACTTCTGCTCATCTGGATTATGCATGCGCTATCATGACAGCTTTTTTATGATACTCATCGATCCGCTTTACCCAGGGCGCCCATCGATCTCAGTTATTATTGTCCCAATCCCAAAGCTGCACGAGGAGTCACGAGCCCAACTTAAAGGTCAAAAGGTGCTCTGATTGTCATCACAAAGCTCCTGCTTTTCCCCAGACTCTGAATTAGTATTGTTTGCACAGATCTATTTATTGTAGTGTTTTGTCTGATCCATTGTCTTTCTGTTTTTAGCCTGATGGCTCTTGGCAAGTTCTCTATAGCCCCATTTGCATTGCACAGTCTCTGGCACGCCGTTGTGCCATTGCTGCTTTGAAGGGGCTCCCAGATGCACTTATTTCTGCGCAGTGGTTCGTTTGGGAAACTTAGTTAATTAGTGTGTATGTGCACGTCGCTTGTTTTACTGTTAATAGAGTCTCAAGGCACCCGAAGCAGAGGCGCTGAATACGGCGTCTCCTCCTGTTCCTCTCGTACTCCCTCACATCCACAAAGATGGCCTCATTCCACCAGAACCCTTGAGCTGGAGGCCAAGTATTTGATAGATCTGAAGGGTTGTAGATGTCTTTATCACTTTGTGCCATTAGTGTTGTAATACTCTGAAGTGAGCTCTGAAAGGGACTGCTTTGAGACAGTTTTTCAAAACCTACTTCATCACCGGCTGAATATGAGAGTGCCAGACACTGTTCATATGGTCTCAGTTATTCGGAGCGGTTATAATACGCGCTGTAATATGTCTATGGTCATTTAAAAAGCAAGTATGGTTGAAGATTGCTATAAAAACTACCTGATCTCATGACGGAAACGTACCTGTGGGAACTTTTGCAAGACGCAAAATGCGTACCAATAAGTACATATCACTGCAGTTTCCAACAGAAATGAACACTAGAGGCGGTAAAACGACGAGGACTTGTACACAGTTATGATTGACACAGTTATGATTACAGCTATATATGTTTCACTTTCTGGACATAACATGCTTGCTTTCAAGTCAGAACTTCGGTGACTCCTACAAAACCAACGTCACATAAAGCGTACCATATGTACATTCATCTGTTCCGGGGAAAAAGACGAACACTCTTTTAGCAACACCCAGTGGACATTTCACATCAAATATGTCACGGAACGTACAAGGAGGTACGTATTTTGCGTCTTGTGAAAAAGTTCTCACAGGTACGTTTTCATCATGAGATCAGGTTGTATAAAAACAGCTTGATAAAATATGTTTTTATTTATTTATTTAGTCACTAAAGTATACTGTTCCTGTTGACATGGCATTAATAAATATAAATGTATATATTTAATTAATATAGGATAATAGTAATAATGATTATGATGATAATGAAATTTATTGTTATCATCACTTATCATTATTAATTACTATTTTTATTAACATTTGTTACTTAAATACATGTGTGTGTGTGTGTGTGTGTGTGTGTG
>JAUZSZ010000104.1:25732988-25748596 GCA_034780575.1 Labeobarbus marequensis | reverse complement strand
GGCCTTTACCATATTTAGCAATATTAGCATTATTATAATAATAGTAATTACCAGTGAATTAGTGTTGGTAAAGAAGAATATATACTAGAAGTTATTCAAAAATTTACCATCTAACTTTAACCTTTACAGCTGAGTGGTCAAATATGGAGGATGGTCGTTTATATTAACTGGATGGTGAAGACAGCTGAACCAGAGACTGCAGATATAAACCATCCATTCCTCCGTAGTTGTTTCTATCAGCCCACAGATATCCGATAGCTCTATACAGTCAAATGTGGCCCTCGTGCATATACAGCATCTGATTCATGGCTGTCACACTCCCCTGCGCTGCTCTCGGGTCTCCTTACGTTGAACTTGGATGATGGGTGAATGAAGCGGTGGGATGCATTAGTCCTTTACGAGTCTGACGCTAATGAATGATAATGGTGCTAATGGTCTTTCCCTCTGACCATCCAGTCACTAATCACAGTATTACTCTGACAGTGTTAAATCTACTCAGCGATCGCACGTATGTGCTTTTGTCACCCGTAAAATCTACAGAGACAATATAAAACAGAAAAATGCTTTTTATGAATGGAGACTGATATTGTACAGCTCCAAAATGACAAAAAGCATGGTAAAAGTAGTCCATATGATTTGTGTGTACCAATATTTAAGTTAATATTAATGGAAGATTTGTATGATATGCTCCAATTAATCTACTCAGAATGGCCATTTGGTACTGAACCTGTAACATTTGCATCTTTGTGAAGTGTTTTATTGTTAAACACAGTGTTTTCTTTCATTAGGTCATGTTTTGATGGAGCGAGGTCATAATTGGCTTGTTGTTCTGTGGGCAGATGCCCAAGGCGGTGATCCAGAGATTGCACATTGCAAACGTCTCACACATGCACAGGGGTGAACTTCAACAGAAACAGCTATGCTCTGCTGCACTGCACCCATGAGAAGGGAGAATGGAAGGACTCGGTGGAGTTTAACAAAGATAAAAACTCAAAGAATGAGAGAATAAAACCTAAACAAGCTGGAAGAGAAGAAAACCTGCTGAGATCACAGTCGGGGTTTTACTCAATAAACTCAAATTGATAATCTAGTGACTGCTTTGACATAGCTCTAGAGACTCCAAGGAATAGTTCACCCCAAAATGACAATTCTGTCACCATTTACTCAGCCTCTCATTGTTCTAAAGTTGTATGACTTTGGTTTTTGTTTGAAACACAAACTAAGATATTCTTAATGCAAGTTTTGTACCTTAACTGAAAGTCCAGGACCTAAAAACGTTATTGTAAAATGAAACATGTGAATTAAGCTGTTTAATCCAAATTTTGTGAAGAGATACAATTGTTTGATGATCAGATTTAATTTGAGTTTACATCTAAATTGATTAACTTTAGATATAGTAAACATGGAAGCTAATACTGTATGTCTGTGTGCACAATTTATGAGAACTAATGTGGATTATACTAGCATGTGAAGCATGCTCAAGCTGTGTTTGCCAAATGTGATTATTTAAATATAAAAAGTCTAAATTAAATCAGTGAACAGATTTAATTTAGACTTTTTTTAGTAATCATATCTCACCACAAAGTAACGAAATCATATCTCACCATATAATTTGGAATAAACCGCTTAATCTTAACCTCAATCTTAGTCTTAATTTGTGTGTTGAAAATTAACCAAATTAACCAAAGTCTTATGGATTCTGAATGACATGAGGGTGAGTAAATGATAGAATTTTCATTTTTGGGGAACTATTCTTTTAATGGAGATTTCAGTTTCATTTACGTATCAACTTTTAAACTTTTCTAAAGCTGAAATAAAAATAGACACAAATCAGCCACATTGTAAAGGCCCATTCACACCAAGAATGATAACTAGAAAGATAACTCTATTAGTGTTCACACCAACACTCAATGAGCTCATGCTGCAGATATGTGATCTGCCACTTTAAATGCTCGAGCTCTTTAAAGCAGGATGGATTCTGATTGGCTGTCAATGTTTTTATTGTTCATCAGCTGGAGAGAAAATCATTCGGAGAATGATTCCAACAATGTCATTCCTCTGTGTTGCGGTTGTTGTTTTAGTTCTTTTTCGTTATATTTACTGTATCATCTTTGGTGTGAACGTGCCTCGAGAGTATAAAGCAATACAATAAATATGGATAAAGTTCATATAGAAATCCCTGACTTTTTAAGACTGGTAACTTGAGAACAGATATTGCTGATCTCTAGAGGAGACACAAGGTCTGAGTTTGACCAATGACAGAAAACAGGCATCATTTTTGCAGCTCCATTTGGTGATTCTAATGGTGCAGAACTGATTCACTTCAACTTTAAGCAAACCTCCATTTGATCTGCATTTAATCCCATTTCTGTCTAGGAGAAACAATTGAGATATTACAGAGATCTCATTTCCTAGGAGAGTTTCCTATGCAATCATGTTCCTGCGTGGCAGCTCCTTTATTAAAGAGAGAAAATAAAGCACGGCTCTGATGGTTCGAGTACGAGTGTGATGTGCATGAGGAAGGATGTTTGTGCCCTATTAAACTCACCTTTTAGCTGCAGTGCAGCTGTAATGCCTATTAGCCTGGACGCGTGATGGCCTTCTGAGTGTCATTAGGAAATCATGGGGCATTTTCACCTCGTTCGTCTCAGAGAGTGCTGTGATAATGCAGTATTCTTCACCCTATTAAATTTCACTCCTTAATTTTATCAGGCAATTCTCTTTATAACATTTCGGTAGATTTGTTGATGCATTGGAGAAGTACTGTTGTTTTTTACTTCAGTATTTCACAGGAAGTTTCATTCCTTGTTATCAGTAGCGTCACCCAGGCATACAAAAGAGTTTTAGACAGGAACTAAAACTGCTCAAATGAGCTTGAACCACACAAACATGCACATCTTCACATATAGTGTGTGTTATTACATTTTCCATTTCTTCTGTGCATGCAGCATTTACATGTGGATGTGGACAATCAGTCATATCTACAGATGCTGTGTCATCCATCTCTTTACCTGGGTTTCAGAAACTTCTCCAGCCCACACAAACAAATTTTATCAACAGATATTAAATATCTATACATATACGTGGTTTGGACTATAATTCAATGTAGCTGCAATCCACTGAGTGACAGGCCAAAAATGAATGGAAGTTCAGGTACGATGATGAAGGTATCATATCGATGGCTTGTTTGGTGCCAGTTCCATCGCAGTTAAATCAGAATATGCATCTTTTGCGCTTTATATATTTATTTGTTTTTTTAGTTAATATTAAAATTCATAGCAAGCAAGCCAATTAGCCATGTATCCAACATGCAAGAATTAGCTTTGAGATTTGCAAACATTTTCTGGTGTTAACTTCCATGAAGCCAGCCACAAATGCTCTCTGTGTGTGTGTGTACTGGAAGATGGGGTCCTCGTTGCTTAAGCACATCTCCTCATATGCAGTCACAGAGCAGAACGCCGTAGCAAGCCTGGGTTTTGCATATATTTGTGATTTGAGGATACAGCGACAGAACTCAAAGATAAGAGAAAATGAAAGCGAGAGTGTGACACACGCAGAGAGATAGAGCACTAGTTAAAATAGTACAGAGTTCCTGGCCGTCTGCCAATCACTCTTCCCTGCTTTCCTCTCTTTCCTTCTCTGTGGTTGTTTCTCCATGGGAGAGTGAGCAGGTGTGTGAGAGGTGGGTGGCTTTTCGCTGCTCCTGTCAGCTGTGAGGAGGGTTTTCCTGCTCAACAGCACCTCGTTCCTGTTTCTCAGCATCTGATTGGGATGCACATGCATTTTCAAAAATGACGTAAACTTTACAAAATCCCAAGTTAAAAGAATAGTTCACCTTAAAATTCATTATTATTCATTCAGTCATTAGGCTATTTACTAATGTTTTTCAAAACCTGACTGACTTTCTTCCCAGGGATACAAAGGATATTTTGAAGAATGGACTTTTTTTCTTTCTTTTTTTTTTTTTGTCTATACAATGCAAGTTAGATGTGTGCTAAATGACATTAGACCCCATTTACTTTAATTGTATGGAAACACAGTTTTTTTGTTTTAATTTACTTTTTAAATCATCAGTACAAAGAAAGCCATTTTGTTTCTCCAGCGCTCTCTGTGGTGACACTTATGGTATGTGGAATATTTCTCGCATTATATCAATATGAAAACTTAAGAAAGGAACAAAATCTCTCAATGTATTTATTTGTTTGTTTGTTTTATCAACCATAATTGGCAGGTGTGGCAAAAACAACTGAAACTGCATTAGGTAATAAATAAATTAATAATAATGAGAGATAGATAGATAGATAGATAGATAGATAGATAGATAGATAGATAGATAGATAGATAGATAGATAGATAGATAGATATTTATTTAAACTAATAAAGAAAAAAAAAACATCAGACAAATTTCACAGAAAAATGAAAATTCTATAATCATTACTCAAGTTGTTCCAAACCTCTATGAGTTTCATTCAAGAGGATATTAGGAAGAGACATTTGAAGAATGTCAGTGGGATCCAAAACAGCGGTAAAATATTCCAATATACAGTTTTAAAAATAATAATAATCACTATAATTTTCCATTTTGTATTTTACATGATTTTACATTTGTTTCAGTAAGTGAGTGTATGACTATGTACTGTTTGTCACAAATTTGCAGGAAAAAAATCTACTTAATTGAAAAAAATAATAATAAAAATGCAAGCCACAGTACTATGGCTGGTAAGAAAAGTTTGATTATTTATTTGATTATTTATTTATTTGGATATTTTCCATTGACCCACAAATAAAGAAAAAAGAGAAGAGGTACATTTAATTAATTAATTAATTATCTCCATTTTAATGTTGGGATATTTTTTGTGAGTAAACTGAATTATGCACAGAAGAACATTGTTCTCTGAATTTGAGATCGCTCTGATTATGGCCCTCGGTGTCCCAGCGGCTCAGGGGAGGGGTGAGCGTGATCAGGGTTTGGGGACAATCCACTTTGCGTCTCGTAAATTAGATTTGCAAGCCACCTACTGGCTGAATGCAACACATTCTTTAAGATTGTGTGACCTCTAAATGAAAGGTTTTTAATTGCTGCACAAAGGGTCTCTTTTTAGAAGCAGCAGAAAGAAGGGGAAAGGTAAAAGAAGAAAAAATAGTGTGAGAATGCAATATTCTCATTTGATTCTGAACACAGAGCATGGCTGAGCCGTGGGTATCAGGAAGGAGACAGTTTGATGCAGTGTGACAGAGATCAGGCTGTGTTTAATGATTTCCTCTCTTCACTCTGCAGATCTCATTGTGTTTGGTCCGTCACGCACTTGCACCGTTAATAACAGTGCTGGATGCATCTTTACACTGATTGTGTTTGCTGCGTGTTTGACTGGTCTTTTCCACAGAGGGCCACAGGGACAGACTTGTGATTTTATGCGAAACAAAGTTTAGATGAATGAATCTTTAGCATCTATGTGCTTAATGCTTTCTTTTCTAAATTATATAGATACAGTGAGCCATCAAATGCTATACTGAAAGGTTTTGTATAATGCATCTACGGCTCTGTCCCATAACCTGCACTGCCGCCGTCTAAGTCAGCAATCTAACAGAGTACTTCAGTGAATAGTTCACTCAAAAAGTACAAATTGTTTCATGTTTCTTTCATTTTCTTTCAATTTTTCACTAGATTTTTGAACCAAGCAACTATGCATTATACAATAACAACATAATCTAGAATGCTAATAAGTGTGATTCATCATAAAAACTCAGTAAAGCTCTCTAATGTTAATGACAGAGATTTCATAGCATTTGATACATCCCATCAGTGAGATTAATGTAAAGTGGTGTCCTCAAACTAAATGGTCAATGTATCATCTGCTGTTATTAGTGCATATGGAGAGCGCATATAATGATCTCATTAGTATTCTTTTGTGTTTTGTATGGAAAGTGTATTTCACTCTCAATAGGACAGACCTTGATACAATATCAACATATGGAACACTTTTAACAACATAAAACCTTTCATTTATGTGTAACTTCTCTTTTCTCTAGTTTTATCATCAGGCATCAGGTTTATTGTACTATACTATTTTACAGTAGTATGGTAGATATATGTAGATTTATGATTTGAATTTCAATTTTAGTTTAATTTTCTTTAATATTCTAAAAATGGTTTTACAAATTACTCAATCTATTGACAAGACTGTCTGCTTCTTGTTGGTGGATGTTTTTCACAGAATACATTTGATTCAGTCAGACCATCCAACATTGTTTGAACATAAAGTCATTATTTTACCTGTGTGTATTGAGTTTTTATGTTTTAATCCATATTTACTATTTCAGTTTTCACTAGTTGTTTGTCTCTTAGTAGTTTTAGTCAATCAAAAGAAATTGCTTCGTAAGGATTTGTACGTCAAGTTTAGCATATAAACACATTTAAATTTTAGAAGCTCTCCATACATTGACATTGTATGCATCACTGCCATGCCTGTAAAAATTGAATATTCACTTTCCATACTTTGAATACTGATGAGATGAGTTAGAGAGGAGAGGAATAAGGAGGAGTTGAGAAACAAAGCATTTAATTGACAGTGTCAGGAAACTGAGTGATAGATTGCTTGATTACTGCCCTGGCAAGGTTTGTCTCACAGATGGTACATTAACAGCTGCCCTGTGCCCAAACAGCATCCCGTCCCTTCATTCCTCCAATCTGCATCCATCCTCTCTCATCACCCTGCCTGTCAGTTTCTGTCTCGCCTCAGTCCTTTACGTCCTCTTGATTTAGTCTTCTCAGAGTTCAGAGAAATGGATTTTTGGATGCAAGTCGTATACTGTACAGTGCAGTGTACATGTTAGGATGCAATAAAAACCTAATAGCAACGCTAATGAATATTGTATTGTAAATGTTTTAATTAGTTGTACTTGCTAAGCTCATTTGAACAAACCACTACCTCTAAGTATTTAAGTTCGACACATAACCTAACCGGTACCGCTTATGTCAGGTGTGTGTGTGTGCGTGCGTGCGTGCGTGCGTGCGTGCATGTGTGTGTGTTTACACAGTTTGGACAGGTGCGCTCCCTGTTGCACTGTGCAGGGATTACACAGTGGTGAGAACCAATGCCAAACTCCAGCAGCGAGAACACACTGCCCGAGCTGTGGGACCTTAATATCATATCATTAATAATATTGGTTTTTATACACACACTCATTCACTTTTCCACTGCCAGTCCCCTATACTGAGCCTAGAGAGCAGGTAGTCAGTTGTTAGCACAGTTAAACTGTGACGGCTATTTTATGTGCTCTATATGGATATGAATACTATATGCGTTTATGCCCTTGGGCTCAAGCATGAACTATTCCAGCAATGTGATTCGTATGTACAATGCCATTTCTGAAGGATCTTGCAGCACTGAGGACTGCTGATAATTCAGCTTTGCATCATAGGAATAAATTACATTTTACAATATATTCAAATAAAAATCAGTTATTGTAAATTGTAATAATATTTCACAATATTGCTGTTTTTATTGTATTTTTGTATACTTGCTGGGCATAAGGGACTTCAAAATCATACTGACCCCAAACTTTTAAACAGTAGTGTGTGTTGTGTTCTTATTTTTAAACACATGTATGAATATAAATATTCTACTGATCCTGTTCACAAAAAAATAATGACTTCTGTGCACTAATGAACCAAAGCACTAGATCGCAAACCTGAGATGATTAAATGTTCAGTTTGAAAATGTACTGTATACAAATGGCAGCAGTGTGTTCCTTTCTTTCCTCCATGCCCTTTTCAAATACCACGGAAGATTAAGGCAGACAGTAGAGACCTGAAGCAAATTTCTCTGTAAAAAGCATGTCAATTTTTGCACATAATATGATACTGTGCCTTTACATTGCATAATATTCATGCATTTGGCAGATGCTTTTATTCAAAGTGATTTATAGTGCATTCAAGATAAACATTTTATCAGTTTATATGTTCCCTGGGAATCAAACCCTTGACCTTGGTGTTGCTAGCGCAATGCTCTGTTGTTTGAGTTTTAAAAGAGCAGGCTGTCTCTGATCAATTTAGAACAACTAAAGCATGTCGTTAGGCACAACGCGGAGCTGTTCTAAATACACTGTAAACCATTGCTTTTACAAAGCACTTAGCCCACCCATTTAGTCAAAATTCACAATGAAATCTGACATTTCGAAACAATTTCTTTGGAGCAGTATAATACTGGTGTAATGAGATCACAGGTGTATGATTACATCGACTTTGAACACATTTCAATCAGTCATAATCAGACCGTCTTTTTAAATGAAAGTTTTATATTGTAATCAGTCTTGCTTAGGATTGTTTGTTTATATATTTCCGATTTTATATTTATAGTGAATTCACATCAGTTGATTCCAAAATACATACACCTTTTATACTGATAAACATAACATAGTTAAACCTGATAAAATTTGGTGTTCCCAACAGGCACTGGAGCATAAATGAACAAGTTTACTATTTTTATTTCAACCATTATTATTACTGATGTAGTCAAGTTTAATAGGTTGTTTTGTGATGCCTCGATTTCATTTTCTACTTTAAATGATTCATGTGTTCAAAAATTGACTATTGATTTTTACCATTGTTGTGTTTTGTGCACCAACTCTTGAGCTTTGTTTGTGCGACTGGGTCTCTTGTTTCCTCAAAGATCTTGTCTCAAAAATGAGAACAAATCATTTGGCTGTCTGAAATGTGTCAAAATTGATAAAATATATATAGCTTATTTAAATGTTGTTAGGTTACTATAAGTGCCATTGCCTCAGATTTGCATGTGTACATGTCTGAGTTTGCAGTACTCCAATCTTCAACGTCACATGATCCTTTAGAAATCATATGCTGTTTTGGTGCTTAAGAAACATTTCTTCTTATTATCAGTGTTGGAAACAGTTGTGCTGCCTCGTGTTAGGAGAAACAGTGATACATTTTGTTAAGGATTCTGAATATAAAAGTGTTATTTAATTGAAACATGGAGCATTATATATACTTTACTGCCACTTACGATCAGTCTATTGCATCTTTGCTTTATTAAGATATAGTTTGATGTTTGTAGTAAAAGTGTAATGAACTGTACGGTGTGTGGAAATCACCAGCCTCGTTCTTCCAATTCCCAACAGTCATATTTAGTAAATTGTGGAAGCAATTTCTCACATTCATCTCACAGTTCCATTTCTCTCAAGCCTTTTTGCATAATTGCCTGATTTCCTCTCACGTCGGTGATGACAATTTCCTTTTCTTCTCATACTCCTCTCTGTAGACAGCTCCATTTATTGCTGCCATTTGCAGGAGCTGCGGGAGGCTCGTCTTAGTGGACTCACTCTGTCTTCTTCTCAGCTTGGATGGTTGAAGGACCATCTGCTGTGAGGAATTTCGAGCCGTCCCGAAGTGGAGAGGCCCAGCGCGTGACGCCTCGCTGTGTAACCGTTCTTCCTCTCTTATGCCATTGTATACCTTCTGATTCGGCCCACACACTCCCACTCACCCCCTGGCTTGCTCTCCTCTCTTTTTTTCTCTTTTTATGATGGAATTAGAAAGGGTTAAGAGCAAAAGCTTCTGGTGGACCTCGCAGCAGACGGGTTGTCGCGTTATACCTCTCAGCGTAAAGTGTCAAACGCGGCCACCTGCACATGCAGCTCCAGGCGCTGTCTGAGGAAACAAATCAGACACACCGCAGTCGTTTCTCAAATGTTCAACCTTACTTTCACCCGCTTTCTTTGTGTTTCCATATCTCAGCTCTGATCTTTCTACTAATCTCATCCCTTCTTACTCAAACACGCGTGTACGCGCTTGCCTCCCGCTTATCCGGTGAATAACTCTGCATTCGTCTGCTGTGGGTGAAGATGAGGCCATCGGTTGGGGTGTGAGAGCAGTCAGCCCAAGGTTTGGTGTTTTTGTGAAGGCTTCCTCCTCAGAGCAGCTGCTCAGCCTGTGTCCATCTTAACCTTGACCTTAAGCATTTAACGGGTTGTCAAGAGGCTGTCAAGATGTTTCTGTATTTGATCTGTGACTAGCTTTTAGGGCCCTGTGCATGAAACAAATATCATTAATGCTATTATTTGTGTGTGTGTGTGTGTGTGTGTGTGTGTGTGTGTGTGTGTGTGTGTGTGTGTGTTTAATCAACATGCCTTAACAAGATGAGATACAATGAGTTTTATGTTGTACAGCAGTCGGTTACAGCATGCAACTTTGTATGTAGACAGGAATTTTGGACCTATTAGTTTTTATAGCTATAGATCATTTACAAGTCACAAACAGGTCACAAACTGCTGAGGTTTGTCTAGTCCAATACTGAGATCAATTTTGGTGACTTTTGCAATATCAAACAGAAGAAAAAAGATGGTTGTGATATATTTGTGATTATGTATAGTGCTAAAGTTTGAAAACACCCACATTTTGGAGAGTTTGAGTTTATTTAATGTTTTTGAAAGACGTCTTATGCCCAAGGCTGCATTTATTTAATCAAAAATACAATAAAAACAGTAATATTGTGAAATATTATTACAAATTGAAAGAACTCTTTTCGATTTAAGATATTTTAAAATGTCACTCAACTGGTATATTTTGGTTTCTTTCCTAGACAAGTGTTGTCTGAAACCACCAAAATGTGTAAAGGGAAAGACTTTTTGTATTCACTTTCTAAGCCTTTATTAAAGGAGTCAGACTCCCTTTTAATTAAACCTTGAAATTAAATGTGACCAACAGAAATATTTAGTCCTGTCTGGTTAGAGCAAAAACTCAGATTTACTCGTGCACTTGTCTTTTTTTTTTTCATGTTATGTTATGGAGTGTCAGAATGAAGATTTAAAGATATTTCCCAGTCTTTTTTATTATATAGAATAAGGTCCATGTGCTAAGGCTCTGAAACTTCAAGAAGAATATTTTAAAGATTTAATGTAAATGTTTCTTTTTATCTTTCTCTGTAAATCTTTAAGGAAAGCTTTGTTGCTTGAAAGATAGTGTGTTAGTATGCTTTCCTCATTTTGCTTCTCTTCCTTGTCATCATTGTCATCCTATCATGATTGAAGAAAATGGAATGTTTCTTCTTTATTGAGGAGCTATATATTTTTATTTCATTTTATTGTGAGTTGCGAAGAAATAATTCACCAAAACCTGAATGACTTACTGAGTAACACAAATGGTGAAATTCTATATCATGCTGTACAAATGAATGGTGACTATGGCTGTCAAAAAAGATGTTCAGTTAAATGTAAATTTCAGTCTGTTTCTCGAACAAAAGTATTGTATGGTTTCAGAAGACTTGGAATATAATGCATAGGTCATACAAATGACTTTAATTAGCTATTATGGCTTTTATGGTGCCTTTTTGAGCACATGACAGCACCTTATTGTATATGGGAGAGAGCAGAGGGAGAGACATGTTTTGTAGAGACATTCTACAAAACATCTCCTTTTATTGTCCCAGAGTGAGAGTGAATAAATGCTGACAGAATGTTCACTTTTCAGTAAACCTTCCCTTTGAACTCCCTCACATTTAATGTTGTGTGGTATAGAATCATTTGAGGCTAGTTTTGTTTTCTTTTTATTCAGCTCTAAGTGTCATATGAGTTTGTTCACCCAGAAATGGAAATGCATGAGACAGGTAGAAAGATTTGCGCCTGTACTTGACACCGCTGGAGGATCAGGTATCTGTGCCAACAGTACAGGTCTGTAGGTTTGCCAATCAATGAAAGGATTTGGGTTTCACTGCCAAAAAGCAAAAGGAAAAAAAAAGCATCGCCGTCAGGTCCTACCATTCGAAAACAGACATATTCTGCACAAAGGCATCTCTACTCAAACATCCTTGCCAGAAATACAGAACAGTCAGTCTATAATGTGGCCTTTGTGCAGGAAACAAACAAAATGAGCCATTTTGAGAAATGTGTTTTCTTTCTCATATCACACACGCAATCTTTATCCTCCCTCACTCTGCTGTAGTTTTTTAAAATTGATCCCCTGAGAAGTCGCAAGAATTCATATGAGATGTCTAGAGTTGGATTCTACAATACATATATGACCTAAACCTAAATGTAAACCATTATTTTAAAAAGAAGAAAAAAAAAAAAATATATAAAAGACAATATAATCTCATATGAATTATGTGTTGGCTTTTCCCACCACTTTAATGCCATTTTGGCAATTTTGAAAGCACTTCATTGTGGAATTGTGGAAATTGAATTGTTAATTACCATCAAACGAATTACTGAAAATAAATAAATAATAATAATAATAACCAGGATTTGGCACTTCTGTAGATAATACAAATTTGAGTCTGATTGTTGATGTATCTTGATTCACTTCCTGATTTCAGTGATTGTCACATTACACCATTTTTGTTAGTTAAAATGTTCAATTTCTGGGTCACTACTGTCACCAAACATCTTCGTATTTCTGTAAAGCAGATTTAAAAACGATGTGTATTGTTAAACTCATACTCAGACAAATAAATCCGATGACGATTTTGATCTGAATATCATACGATGTTTTCATCTCATCCAAATTATTAGTTGTCACAAGAGCGTTGTTGTTTTTTCTTTTTTTATGCCATTTTGAAAACAGTGCATTGTTAAAGAGGAGTTGGAATTTTACAATTAAACAAATTACAATTTTAAAGGGATAGTTCACCAAAATTAAAAAAAAAAAAAAAAAAATTCTTTACTCACCCTCATGTCAGTATGATTTTACTTTTTCCTTTGGTAGAATATAAAAGAAGATATTTTGAGAATCAGTGTTTTTTGACATGGGCGAGTAAGTGATGAAAATTTTCAGTTTTGTGTGAATGATCTCTTCGTGAATGACATGGAATCTGAAATAAGGTCTTTGCAACCGTGTCATTCCGGTTCGCTCTGTTTGATTCTCTTTTCAATTCAGGTCCCTTTGCAATTAGTGATTGCATTTAACTAACTAACTTTTATGAATGTTTTTATTAATCACATGTTGTGACTCTCAGCAGTTTGAAGTAGCCATTGTCTAATGTTCAGTGTTCCCTTCCCTTGTATACTGCAGAATGTGCACCTCTTCTCTGCTCTCTAAAAGGTCACTGAGTTGGGACCCTCTCACGTATTCAATTTGTTTCCTTCCGAACATCCGCCACTTAAGGGTTTTTTGTGTTCCAGAACAAGTGCAGCCCAGCAGAAACACCGTATTACTGGTTCTGGCTGAACTATTTGCAGTCTTTTAAAACAGATTTACTGGATAAAAGTCGAATGCAATATGTTGGGAGCCTGTCGCAGTTCCAGGAAATATTACATCTGGGTGCCTCCGTTGTCAAGCAGTGTTAAATGTAAGTTGAAAGCTTTTGTGTGTGATGTTGCCCACTCTTCAGCTGTTTCTCCTCATTAAACTATTAACGACAAACTTTCCTTCAGGCCGTCTTCTCCTGTCAAGTCAATCATGGAGAAAGGTCAGAAAGAGAAAGATAGAATATGAAGGTAACATGGAATTGGAGAGCAGGTATAAGAGCTGTAAAAGACAACTGCCTCTTTATGAGGAGTAATATGCTGACGGGATGATGGATCCTTCCCATAACCCCATCAAGTTGCTTTCATGTTCACCGTTAAAGTGCCATGATATTAAAACTGAAGTTTTGTGGCTTTTAGTTCATGCCTGTTAGCTTTGAGTTCATCTGTATGCTAGTGCACTCTTAAAAGTTGTCAAAAGTCACTTTTAGTAGATATAAGCATTTATAATGAAAGTTTCTGGTCTTTCTTCACCAGGAAACAGAACAAAAATATTTGACTCGTCACTTAAAGGGATAGTTCATCCAAAAATGACAATTCTGTCATTAATTACTCATCCTCATGTTGTTGCAAACCCATACGACCTTCGTTCATCTTTGGAACACAAATCAAGACATTTTTGATGAAGTCCTAGAGCTATCTAATCGTTCATATACAGTAACGCAACTATCACAGGGAAATTGTTAAAATAATTTTATAAAGCTTTGAGAATACTGCGTTAGGATGTGGTGCTCTTATGGATAATGGACAGGTTTGAGAATAATGATTGTTGTTAAACAGGTTTCCCAAACTCTCATTGGTCAGTCAAGTATACAGTCCCGCCCCAAAATCAAACTATTGGTTATGTGCATTGTCTACAGTATGTATTGTCTCTGCATATTAATCCAGGATAGGAGAAAATAGTTTAATGTAAGAAATCACATTTAAAAAAGAAAAGTTGGTTTACTCATTTACACTTCCAGTCAAAAGTTTGTAATAAATAAGACTTGTAATGTTGTTTCTTATGCTCACCAAGGCTGCATTTATTTATTAAGAAATGCAGTAAAAACAGTAATATTGTCTTCAGTGTCACATGATTTATCAAAAGTCGTTCCAATATGCTGATTGAATATGCTTTCAAAAACATAAAAAAAATATTTTGACCAGTAGTGTACATGTATGCATTTAGCAGACGTGTCTATACAAAGTGACTTACTGAGCAATTCTTCAGAAACAACAGTATTCAACAAATGGTATTGCCTTTCTGGTTGCTTTTTCATCCCGTTTTTGTTTTAAATTTCTGTGTGTGCGTTTAGGGCTTGACAGAGACTATCTGATGTCTTTGACTTGATCTCTTTTTGACATGCATACATATTCAGCAGCCCATGGTTCACCATCTCAATTATGCTTCAAACACACCAGCACACACTCGTGACTGACAGGATGTAGTTCCTCCGTGTGCGTGTGTATGTGTCCGTCAACTGCTGCGTCATGGAGACAGCCCTTTCAATTTGTTTTTCCTCAAAGCACTGTTGGTATCTTCTGTCTGCCTGTGTGACTTCATCTCCTCACCCTGATTTCTGACATCCGGGCAAGAGTGAGTGCATAGATCAGTCACGGGAGGGATTGTGGAATGTCAAACACAATCTCTGGAACTGTGATGCTTACATATAAAACATCAAATTAGTCTCTAAGTTAAAGGCATAGTCCACCCAAAAATGAAAATTCTGTCGCCTCATGTCATTCCAAACCTGCTTGCTCGTTTCTGCAGAACACAGAAGGTGGTAGTTTGAAGAATTTTGACAGTCAAAGAGCTTTGCGTGTTTTTTTCTCTGACTCTTGGTCCAGATGTTTAGACCTATCTCTATTTTATTTCTCCCAGCAAGATCTTTGGCTTTGTTTGAACACACAGCAGCAGACAGGGTCAGAGCGTTACTGAAGGCAGAGTTGGCTGACACTCTGACAGCCTTTTTTTTTGGCATCATAACATGGGTTGACTTTGAGCTCCACAAACTATCACAGAGGGGAATGCCAAGTCCCCCAAAAGTTTTTGATGCCTTTAAGGAAGAATTCATCTATAACTGACAATTCAGTCATTATTTACTCACCTTTTTGCTATTTCAAACCTTCTATTTTTCATGGAAGATAAAAAAGCCTTAGCCTTGTTTTACAAGGGCTAAGATGTTTAAAAGGACTGCAAAGCACAGTAAAATTATTCTAAAATACCTGTCATAATATAAATTTTGAGTAAATATTAATTGGAAAAAGCTGACCTTTAGAAAACCAATAGAATTTGAAATCATTATCGTGAAAAAATGTATGGACTACTTTTAATGTGTTTTTTTTTTTTTTTTTTTTTTTTTTTTTGTGTT
>JAUZSZ010000104.1:25721930-25732888 GCA_034780575.1 Labeobarbus marequensis | reverse complement strand
ATTTACTGAGTGACACAAATGATGAAAATCTATATCATGCTGTACAAGTGAATGGTGACCATGGCTGTCAAGCAACATTTTCAGTTAATAAATGTATCATTTAGTCTGTTTCTCAAACAAAACTATGGTATGGCTTCAGAAGACTTGGAATATGGTGTATAGGTCATGCAAATTACTTTAATGATGCTTTTATGGTGCCTTTTTAAATAAGTGACAGCACCTACAGTACTCTTATTGTATATGGAAGAAAGCAGAGGGAATAATCTACAAAACATCTCCTTTTGTTGTCCCAAAGTGAGAGTGAATAAATGCTGACAAAATGTTCACTTTTCAGTAAACTTTCCCTTTTTAATTTCCTCACATTTAATGTTGCACGGTATAGAATCTTTTTAGGCTGGTTTGTTTTGTGTCATGTGAGTCTGTTCACCCAGAAATGGAAATGCATGAGGCAGGTAGAATGATTTGCGCCTGTACTTGACACTGCTGGAGGATCAGGCATCTGTGCCAGCAGTATGGTCTGTAGGTTTGCCAATCAATGAAAGGATTTGGGTTGCACTGCCAAAAAGCAAAAGGAAAAAAAAAAAGCATTGCCGCCAGGTCCTACCATTCGAAAACAGACATATTCTCCACAAAGGCATCTCGACTCAAACATCCTTGCCAGAAACACAGAGCAAGTCAGTCTATAATGTGGCCTTTGTGCAGGAAACAAACAAAATGGGCCCTTTTGAGAAATGAGGTTTCTTTCTCATATCACACACGCAATATCTCTATCCTCCCTCACTCTGCTGTAGTTTTTTAAACTTGATCCCCTGAGAAGTCACAAGAATTCATATGAGATGCCTAGAGTTGGGTTGTACAATACACATACAACCTAAACCTAAATATGAACCATTATTTTAAAAAGAAATACAAACAACTATAAAAGTAGATTTTAATATGATCAAAGACAATATGATCTCATATGAATTATGTGTTGGCTTTTCCCACCATTTTAATGCCATTTTGGCAATTTTGAAAGCAATTCATTGTGGAATTGTGGAAGTGGAATTATAAAATACCATCAACAAATAAATAAGTACAAGTAAACAAATAAATAAATAAAATCAGGATTTGGCACTTAAGTAGATATTTGAATATTTGAAATTTGAATCTGACTCTTGATTTATCTCGATTCACTTCTTGAAGTGATTGTCACATTACACCATTTTTGTTAGTTAAAATGTTCAATTTCTGGGTCACTACCATCACCAAACAACTTTTGTATGATTTTCCATAAAGCAGATGTAAATTTTTAAGCAGAATAAATTTGATCACAATTTTGACTTGAATTTCATACAAGGTTGTCATCTCATACAAAGTATTATGAGTTGTCATGAGAGTGTTAGGTTTTTTCTCCTTTTTATGCCATTTTGGCAATTTTGAAAGCATTGGGTTGTTAAAGTTGAACTGGAATTTTACCATCAAACAAATTACAATTTTAAAAGGATAGTTCACGGAAAATGAAACTTTTCATCATTTACTCAACCTCATGTCAGTATGATTTTCAAAAAGTATGACTTTTTTTTCTTTGGTGGGATACAAGCATATTTTGAGAATCAGTGTTTTTTGACATGAGGGCGAGTAAGTGATGAAAGAATTTAAAATCTTATGTGAACAATCTCTTTGGGAATGGCATGGAATCTGAAATATGGTCTTTGCAACCATGTTATTCCAGTCTGCTCTGTTTGATTCTCTGTTCCTTATCTAATTAGTGATCTGCATTTGATTAACTTCATTTTATGAATTTTTTTTATGAATCGCATGTTGTGACTCTTAGCAGTTTGAAGCAGTCATTGTCTAATGGTCAATGTTCCCTCCCCACTTGGACTGCAGAATGTGCACCTCTTCTCTGATCTTTAAGAAGTCACTGAGTTGGGACCTCTCACGTATTCAGTTTGTTTCCTACTGAACATCCGCCCCTTAATGGTTCCAGAACATGTGCAGCCCAGCAGAAACACTGTATTACTGGTTCTGGCTGAACTATTCACAGTCTTTTAAAACAGATTTACTGGATAAAACTCGAATGCAATATGTTGGGAGACTGTCGCAGTTCCAGGAAATATTACATCTGGGTGCACCCGTTGTCAAGCAGTGAGTTGAAAGCTTTTGTGTGTGATGTCCCTCACTCTTCTGCTGTTTCTCCTCATTAAACTATTAACAACACACTTTCCTTCAGGCCATCTTCTCCTGTCAAGCCAATCATGGAGAAAGATTGAATATGAAGGAAACGTATGGAATTTGAGAGCAGGTATAAGAGCTTTAAAAGACAACTGCCGCTTTATGAGGAGTAATATGCTGACGGGATGATGGATCATTCCCATAACCCCATCAAGTTGCTTTCATGTTCCTTTAAAGTGCCATGATATTAAAACTGAAGTTTTGTGGCTTTTAGTTCATGCCTGTTAGATTTGAGGTCATCTATATGCTTGTGTACTCTTAAAAGTTGTCACTTTTAGTAGATATAAGCATTTATAATGAACCTTTCTGGTCTTTCTTCACCAGAAAAACAGAGCAGAAATATTTGACTCATCACTTAAAGAGATAGTTCACCCAAAAATACAAATAAAAAATCTGTCATTAATTACTCACACTCATGTCATTCAAGGCACAGAAAGGTAAGAACTTCATTAAAACAGTGCTTGTGACATCAGTGGTTCAACTGTAATTTACAAGAATGCTTTTTGTGTGCAAAAGAAAACAATGACATTATTCAACAATTTCTTCTCTTCTGTGTCAGTCTTCGACAGCAGTTGAGCTCCAGACTCATTAGGCTATGGTGCTCTAACGGATAATACAGGTTTGAGAATAATGATTGTTGTCAAACAGGTTTCCTGGACTATTCCTTCGATGGCACAGCTGAATTTTCAACAGCCAATATTTCAGTCTTCAATGTCACATGACTTAAAAAGTCATTCCAATATGTTGATTGATGCTTTCAAAAGCATAAAAAATCTTTTGACGAGTAGTGTACATTTTTGCATTTAGCAGACACTATTACAAAGCGACTTACTAAGCAATTTATCAGAAACAACAACATTCAACAAATGGTAGCATTGCCTTTCTGTTTGCTTTTTTCATCCCACTTTCAATTTAAATTTCTGTGTGTGCGTTTAAGGGCTTGACAGAGACCATCTCATGTCTTTGACTTGATCTCTTTTTAACATGCATACATATTCAGCAGCCCATGGTTCACCATCTCAATTATGCTTCAAACACACCAGCACAAACTCGTGACTGACAGGATGTAGTTCCTCCGTGTGCGCGTGTACATGTCCGTCAGCTGCTGCTGCGTCATGGAGACAGCCCTTTCAATTTGTTTTTCCTCAAAGCACTGTTGGTATCTTCTGTCTGTCTATGTGACTTCTGCTCCTCACCCTGATTTCTGATGTCTGGGCAAGAGTTAGAGCATAGATCAGTCACAGGAGGGATTGTGAAACATCAAAAACGATGTCTGGAGCTGTGATGCTTACATATAAAACATCAAATTAGTTTCTAGGCATAGTCTAACTGAAAATGAAAATCTGTCGCCATGTATTCAGCCTCATGTAGTTGCAAAGCTGCTTGCTTGTTTCTGCTGAACACAGAAGAAGGTAGTTTGAAGAATGTTGATAGCCAAAGAGTTTTATGTGATGAGAGTTTATCCAGATGTTTAGACCTATCTCTATTTTATTTCTCCCAGCATGCTCTTTGGCTTTGTTTGAACACACAGCAGCAGACAGTGGCGGAGCGTTACTGAAGGCAGAGTTGGCTGACACTCTTGACAGCTTTTTGTTTTTTTTTGTTTTTTGGCATCATAACTTGGGTTGACTTTGAGCTCCACAAACTATCACAGACCCTCCTGATGGGAATGCCAACAAGTCCCCCAAAAGGTTTTGATGCCTTTAAGAAAGAGTTCATCCAAAACTGACAATTCGGTCATTATTTACTCACCTTCTTGTTATTCCAAACCTTCTATTTTTCATGGAAGACAAAAAGAGATGTAAAATTAGTCTGAAATACTTGTTTTACAATATTCCATGTCTTTTGAAGTCATAATATAAATTTTGAGTAAATATTAATTGGAAAAAGGTGACCTTTGCCATAGCCTTCAAACCACATTTGCAAAACCAATAACATTTACAATCATTAATGTGAAAAAAAGATGTATTGACTATTTTTATTGTGGTTTTATTTTTTAAAGCTTGAGCCCCTGAGAGTGAGTAAATGATGGTAGAATTTTAAGTTTGGGTGAACTATTCCTTTATTGACTTTTAATGAAAGTTATTATAAAGTATTATCAAAACGGCTCTCTCAGATGTTTGACTTTCTCATATTCTCTTTTTCTTCCTCAGTACAACTGCAATCCCCAGATTAAACCCTCATTTCTTTAGCAATTCAATCTTATACAATCCTGCTTTGAACCTGTCCTGCAGAACTCAAGCATGCGTGAACCGGGCCGCCCGGAGAAAATGAGAAAACGATTAGGCTGAAATTATAGGAATCACTGACCATTTAGCTGAAATTACAGACTACAAAGGTGATTGTCAAAACCAGCTTGGTGTCTAATAACAAATCATTTAGGCAGCATTAATCCCAAGTCTGTTATTAGACCAACCATTCCTCCTTGCAGGAACCAAAGCCTTTTTCCTGACTCACGTTGTTTCCCTCTCTCCCGCTTCATCTCTGGGTCTAAAGGAAATGCACTCTGAAATCTGTTTTCTTTCTTTCTTCTCTGGCAGCTGAAGTTGTGAGGGTATCACGAGGACAAAGGGAGGTCACTTATGTCACGCCATGAATGTGAATGTATGTCATATAAAAGCAGCCTGTTTCAATATTTCTCTCTGCTCTGGTATTGGCCAGATATTGTGAATCCATGACCTTAAGACACCTGTGTTCATATGCCATATTTTCAGCATCTAATAAGAGATGCCAGAAGCACAGACGAAAAGCTTCCGTCATTTATACAGAATAAGTTCACTTCCAGAATAAAAATTTCCTGATAATTTACCCACCCCCATGTCATCATGTCTTTCTATCTTCAGTTGCAAAGAAATTATTATTATTATTATTATTATTATTATTATTATTTTAATAAAACATTCCAGGTTTTTTGTCCATATAGTTTCTTTCTTCAACTGAAGAAAGAAAGACATGAACATCTTGGATGACATGGGGGTGAGTAAATTATCAGGAAATTGTTATTCTAGAAGTGAATTTATCCTTTAAAAGGGGTCATCGGATGCCCAATTTCCACAAGTTGATATGATTCTTTATGGTCTTAATGAAAAGTCTGTAACATAGTTTGGTTAAAATTTCTCAATGGTAATGTAAAAAAAACACCTTTTAAACCTATCAAATACAGCTCTTGTCAGAGCAAGCAGTTTTGTAGCATCTTTCTTTAAATGTTAATGAGCTCTGCTGACCCCGTCCCTCTCTTCCGAGCCTCTCTCTAAGGGACTGTTTACTTTAGTCGCATTCATCATGAAACTTGCTAATTAGCACATTATTAGGAAAGGCGATTTGCAAAGATTCATTAAAAACCCTTATACTCACTTCTGTGGATGAAGCTGGATTACGAATGATTCGCGCGAACATAGATGCATTTAGGTAGATCAAGGGGTGCATTCCCTTCAAAAACAAATGTAATCATCTGCATCTTCAGTGGCTCAGATGTCGGGAGTAAATGACAACTGCTATATTCATTATTACATCCAACAACAGAACGCCTCAATCGCTTAATCGGAGACATCTTGTCTTCTCCTGCACCGGAGTCGACACAATGGTGGACAGCTCTCTAAAGGTAAGGTAAGGTTTAAGCTAAGATGGAATAAGTCAATTATCGTGGGAGGGGCCTATACAGAACTACGTCATTCTGACAGGAATCTCAGAACAGCCTGATTTGAGAAAGTGGATTTTAAAATAGGAATAAAAAAAAAACACTGGGTGGATTTTTATCATTATAGGATGGATGTGTACAACTTGTAAAGTGAATTTTGCATCTGATGAACAGTTTAAACATTTTCCACAGACTGATTAACCAGGAGATAGATCACGTATCATTGGTCTGATCGCCTGAGGTGCTTTATTTTACACATTTCCAAGAACTGCAAAGTCATTTCAGATGGCTTGCAGTTAGTACACTGGCTCGCTGATGTGCTGTTTGGCCATTCAAATTAGAGGGCTGCTACTAACTGCTGTATAATTATATTCAATTCATGTATTTGTAATCACAGTGAAAACTGTTGCACACTGGATTTTGTCAGTAGGCGATATTTCAGGTTTTAGTGTAAAATTAAGCTAAACGTGATGTGAATTTCCTGTGTGATTTCCTGTCTGTTGTAACTTGTGGTATTTGCTCTGCTAGCGGCTGAGTTTATGTGTGTCACGGATATAGGTGTCAGACAAGGGAATTACCTGTCTGTCTAAACAATGTTGCAATTATATTTACTTTAACACAGTGAAATAGATTAAACTCAGATTAACAGATATTTAAAGCTTTGTCTGAATTGGTATTTAGTTCTCTTTTACATGTAGCAAAACATGAAAATACACTAAATAGACCTTAATCAGGTTAGGCACCATGTTGAATTTAAAGTGGATGAAAATATGCCTGTGAGGAATATGCTAAGTGTCTTTGCAATGGCACACACTGTTGTCAGATCTTCTAATTTTCGCAACTCACAACTTTCAAAACTGTTTCATGAAGTTGTTGTCTACTGAAAGTTTTTGTTGGAAGATGAAACAGCTGAACAACTGATATGTTGTTAAACTGCATTGCAATCCATTGAACGCACTGCACTTCTATCCCTCATGGCATCATTTTAATTCCTGTCAAAAAACGTCAGTTATTGTTAATGTCATTGGCAAACAGGGCAGGCCCATCCATCAAGTCTTACATCATGTCTACAAGTGAATCGTGATAAGTCTTGAAAAGTCCAGTAATAATCAACAAAATGATGTTACGTTTGAGTATTATAGTTAATAATGTCAATATGGTGCTTGAGTTGTCAATGAAGTAGGGTAGGCAGTAGGCACTATGAAAACTTTGGGTTCCACTACTTTAAAATCATTGAGTGGTCTAGGCAGCATGTCATAAAAACTTTCAGCTGGAGTAGAGTAGGTTTGTCTCGCCTCTGGGCTGGAAAGCCTAGAGGGATAATGACTTGCTGTGCATGTGGAGCATCCTGGGTTTTTGGATTAGATGTTATCCATTAATCTGTAACAGCTGGAATGTCAAGAATGAGATTTGTCACCTTGTGAATGTTCTAGTTGCAGGGTGATTGTCAATTTAGTGACCGTAGCAGCTCTGATCCATGCGATTCCTGTAAAGAAAGACTTAAATGTGTGTGATAAATGATAAAGAAGGAATGGTTTGCTTCTTGCGTTCGAACGTTTAAGGATGGTGAGATTTGTAATGTTTGGAAAGATGTCTCATAAGCATACTAAGGCTGCATTTATTTTTACTGTAAAAACAGCAATGTTGTGAAATATTAGTACAATTTAAAATAACTGTTTTCTATTTTAATATATTTTAAAATGTAGTTTATTCTTGGGAATTTTCAGTATCATTACTCCAGTCTTCAGTGTCACATGATCCTTCAGAAATCATGCTAATATGCTGATTAAATCAAATATTGCTGCTCAAGAAACATTTCTTATTATTATCAATGTTGAAAACAGTTGTGCTGCATAATATTGTTGTGAAACCGTGATTATTTTCAGGATTCTTTGGTGAATAGAAAGTTCAGTGAAAGAAAGTTCCTGAATAAAAAGAACATCATTTATTTGAATTAGAACATTATAAATGTCTTTACTGTCACTTTTGGTTATTTTAATTTGTCCTTACTGAATAAAAGTAAAGGTAAAAAAAGCTCACTTTCCCCTTTTGAATGGTAATGTGCATTTTATATATATATATTTTACACAAATATGTGCAAATTACATGATGTTATTTGCTAAGCTTATAGTAAAGTCATGAATAATCCATTTCAATTTGGTTCAACTGTTTTTATTGTTTTGTTGCATTTTTTTCTTCTACCATGATGGATTGTTTTTTTTCACTGAGTGCAGTGCATTATTGGACTGACTTCTCTACACAGGACATATGGAGTGAAGCCTAGAATTTGGCCTAGAGAAGGTGTCTTAGAAGACATCATGAAGTTGCCTATGTTTTGAAACAAACTTTGCATAAATATGATGCCTTAAACTGCTGCCTCTCATCTCTGCTCACCCACTCACTTGAGAGTGTAATGAGCTCTCTCTGCACATCATTTATTGAGCAGCTTAGTGCTGACCCTGTTTTGGTTGCTTTCCCATTCATTCATAGCAATATGTGGGAGATAAGGGACGTGAATTTCACCTGCCTGAACTTGAATGTGTGCAACACTGCCAGAAAGTTTTCTCTCCTGATTAAGCTCTTTGTTCGTAGCCAGACCAACACTGTTCTCCAACGCTCAGTTCTCCAACACTGAGCGTGGCCAGTTCAGGCCTTTAGAACAGCTTGGAGGCACACACATCAAACAAAGGTGCAACATGTGAACTCTGGCACTGATATGAATTCAGTGAAACGTTCAAAGCAGACACACCTTCTTCAGCAGGTTACAGGAAGTTGTGTTCTCTGTGATCTGACTCATAGCCTCAAAAATGTTCACAATCACTGTGTAAATCATCAAAGAAGGTATAAATAGGGCTAGAAAGCTTTTTAAAAAGTAAAAGAGTAATTCTATTAAAATATCCCAGCTTCAAAACTTAAGGAAAATGCCAAATGTCATTATATATCTTCAAAAGATTCACTAGACCAAGAAATAAAAGTGAAATCTCAGTGTTATTTGCAGTACAAATATACTGCAGGATGTTTCCATCTGACAGAAAAGCAAAATGAAGACTAATGCTGTGGAAAAGATTAAATTAATCTATTCGGGTTGAGTCATATGCTCTCAAACAGAGCAGCTTCGATGAAGTGAAGCACCAGTGAATACAAACCCCCAACCAGCTTGTGGTTCATAAACTTGCCTCTGAGGTATGTGCCGCTCACCACTAGACCTGTAGATAATTGTAGTGGTAAAACCCATGTCATGTGACTGGTATCTGTTTAAGCATAAACAGGCTCAGGTGTAATGCGCTGGAAGTATGATTCACTAAACAAACTGCATGAAGCTTCTCTACAGATGTTCTGTGTTATAAATCAGGCTTGTACCATGTTGTCTATTTATAAAGTTAATCACACTTTTTTTGCACCAAATCCTATTATAATTTGGTTTTCAATTACTGTTTTAATAAGCACCCTCTCATTCTGCTTAAATTAAACAGGCCATTTTGTTGCTTCTGCACTTTTAAGACATAAGCAAAAGCAAACGCCCTTTTTACATATAACATAAGCAACAGCCCCCATAAAAGGTGGTGAACATGCAGCGACAAGGAAGAGTCTGACATTCTTTCTTGCTCATTCACCTTCTCTTGACTTTCTCATTTCCTGTCTTGTCCTTGCTGAAAGCAAATTTGGAGTCACATGACAGGATTTGAGGCAGAGACGCCAGCCAATTGTTTGTGATGCTGGTTTGAAGGGGACGATCATTGGGGTCCAAATGAAATTAGGCCCAAAGGGAGAGGGAGGGATGTCTTTCACTTCACCTTTTGTCTTTCCTTGTCTCTCCTTGTCTCTCCCTCTCCCTCCCTCCCTTTGACTCTGACCTCAGTCTGTGTCCTCATCACAGTCTACCTCACCACAATGTGTGATGCATATGAACAAGTACAGAAATGAAAACAAATCACCTCTGAAAGGAGTGCTGTCAAAATGAGCACAAAGGAAACTTCAGAATGTGCATTTGTTGTTCACTTGGGGCAGTGTATTTTAGTAATAATATTCACTTGTATAGCATTTGCGTATATGACAGGCATGCAATTGTGATTTTAATTGAATAGTTTACCCAAAATGAACATTAGTATTCAACCCCACGTCATTCCAAACCTCTATGACTTTTTTTTTTAAATATCTTTTCATGTCCGTATAATGGAACCCAACGGACTCCATTGACTTTCATTAAATGGACAAAAACAGTTGAAACTAGCGCTGTCAGTCGATTAAATCATTATTTAATTAATTAATCTCACATTTTTGTTTTTAAATGAATCCCAATTAATTGTGGTTGATCCCACCTAACACTGTTAAGATTTTAAGTATACTTTTGCAAAACATTTTACATTCAATCTTCAAATTAACGTAGAAACAACATAAAGACAGTTAGTTTTTAAATATTTGTTTAGTGGCATCTTTTTTATGCCTGAAGGCAAGTATCACTGATACCAGTACTGGTCTTTATGAAATTGTTCTTTTTTTCCCTAATATTTAACCATTGACTATAGACGTTCAACAGTACAGTATAATTGAGAGCTATCAATTTTTAACATTTATTAGATTTTAAAATATAACAACTTCTACTTGAAGTGAACACTATAATAAAATGCCATATTTAGCTACCTGTGCCCTTCAGCAAGTAGGAAATATACAGAAATTCAATGTTGTCTTGTCAAACACTAAATTCTAAATTAAACATAAATTTATCCTTAAAGCTACAAAAGTTATTGATTTCCTTTTATTTCCTTTTGTTCTTTGATTGACAGACATCACAGCAGTTGGGTTAAGTTATTTTGGCTGCTATGACTTTAAGAGCTGCCGCTGCTGAACATGATGGGGATCTGACACACATCGTATTTTCTCACAACTCTTTACCTTTCTCTTAAAGGGGGTCATGAACTGCCTTTGTTTCATATAACGTTTCATATAACTTCTCCCTGAACTTCCAGCTGCCCTGTATCTTGCTCTCATTGGCTGTAGATCATTGCCGATATATTTTCCCATCAGAACTCATTTCACACAGCCGGATTTTAAATCGCTGACTGGTCCAGATATTTAGCATGCCAAATATTTCACGGGCGTCTGC
>JAUZSZ010000104.1:25706243-25717272 GCA_034780575.1 Labeobarbus marequensis | reverse complement strand
AATTTATTTAATTATAACCCCCCCCCCCCCCCAAAAAAAGCGAACAGAATAGATAATTGTTTTATTTACATATTATTATTATTATTATTATTATTATTATTTATTATATATTTTATTTATTTATTTATTATAAACAATTGTTAAATACTTTATTTTTACAGTTTTTGTGGTGTGGAAGTTCATGACCTGATTCCAATGTTAGAGCAGATTTTATTGATTTTAAACTTTTTTTGTAAACAATGTTTGGAAATTCCTATAGAAAATATGAAAGGGAAAATTTCTGGAACCCAAGCTGACGAAAAAAACAGGCTTTTTTTAACTGACTGTTTTGTCAGCTTCAAGGACAAAACAGTTAACTGCCATGGGGCTAATAGGGTCTGAAGCACAATGTCCCGAGGCTCCTTGAGACAGCAAATGTTTGAGGTAGACAATGGGATGTTGCTCAAATGTTGCACAGAACTTATTCTTGTTCATGGCCGTTTCTTCTGCGATGAAATGTTCAAAGGCTCAAGTGCATCTTGCAATCGATTGAAAATCGAGATGCTGCTGTTTTACTATTGCTCAGTGCAGAAATACACCAAGGACAGACATGTTAAGACTGAGTTATTAAAGACACAATTATTTTGCCATTTACAGTTTCATTATATCCCGAATACACAGCTATTGATTTTGGCCTGTCTGGGGAAGGATTTTGTTAATCTCGTTCAACATCTTTTTAAAATAAAATGCAGAATATTGTTAAGCATAATTTCTAAATTTAAGTAATGAACCCCATTGTTACAACCAACCTCCCATCTGCCATTCGTGTTCTCAAATTCCAGGTGAACTACAGTCAGTCACATCGGCTAGAGCAAAGCTGTTTCTGTTGGATATGTTTTCATTAGGGCCCAACCAGGCAGAGAGAGTTGCTGTGCTGCTACAACATATCCACAGGATCCTGTCAATCAGTCTGGAACATACAGACTTCAGACCTCCGACTCTAAATGCCCCATTGAATCTGGAGGACATAAAAATGCCACATGGAGAGAAAATGAGAGAAGCTCTGTGTAAATAGTCATATGAGAGTATATAGTATTTTAGATGTCTGGAGGCAAAAATAGAATCCTTGAGGGCAGAAAATTACTTCTTGGTGCCTGCATTTCTTTTCCAGCAGGATATAAATGTTTAACTCTGTTTAATTTTGAGCCCAGGTCCTGTCCACCTGTAGTAATTGTGCAGGAATCATGCTTATGGGCTCTGTATACAGCAGTGTGAATGTTTTAGTGATGTTATCTGAGCGTTGCTCTGTCATGCGGTACCATGGGATTGCCTGATGCCTGGCTGGCAGATGACTTCCAGAGGAACTCCCACAGTACATTTGCTATCAGTACTGATGAGCCAGATATGAGTCACCCTGTAAATGTTTGTAGCAGCTCCCACCAAAGGTCAATAGCAGCAGACGATACTAGAGAATGAACTGAGAAACGATTTTGTCTATTTCAGCAACCGACTGACAGTTGGCAGAAATCATTAGTTTGAATGCGTTACCGTGAAGCAACCACGACTCAAATGGAAGTGATACAGAGAAAAATATTTGTTTGGTGTTGATTGGTACTGATTTATAGTAAAGCATACTAAATATTCCCATTCAGTTTAAAAAAGCTTTTTTGGGGGAATTAACTTCTCATCCTATGATGTATTGTGAATGATGTAAGCGTTTATTAAGCGTTTATTATTTTTTGTATTAATGCTGTCAAACGATTAAATGCGATTAATCACACCCAAAATAAAAGTTCTTGTTTACATAACATATATGAGTGTACTGTTTATATTTATTATGTTTATATAAATACACACACATGCATGTATATACTTAAGAAAAAAGTGTTATGTTTATATATTAAATATATTTATATATAATATAAATTATATGAGTATAAATATATACATGTAAATATTTTCAAAATATATACTGTATGTGTGTGTGTTTATGTATACATAATAAATATACACAGTACGCACATATATTATGTGAACAAAAACTTTTAGTTTGGATGCTATTAATTGTGATTAATTTTTTGACAGCACTAGTTTGTATACACACAAAAAAGGAATTGTGGGTAATGTTGTACTATTTCACCATTAATCTGAATTTCTTAAAATGCGATTAAAAATATGCTTAATATAAAAATATGATTAATCCTGAAATGCTTTGCTAAAAATCTATTTTTCATTTCAGAAAATGAATGGTGAAGGGCATTTTTATTTCTGAGAATTTAGAAAACATGTTCAAGATGATCATGAGAGTTTTTTTTTACCAAGAATGTAGCCTTTTTCTGTAAAATAGAAGCTTCTTTTGGGGGTGAACCCTCAGCACTGAGATGAAAATTTGGTAAATAGGCTTTCATAACCCATAACTGATAGCTGACCATGAGAAACAACCATGATGAACAATTAGTCTCTGTACATGGACACAAAACCCTCGTTCACATCATTTCAGGCTAGAAAGTATGTCTCAAACACTCTATCTGGAATCCAAAATTTGTGTGTTCTGTTCACACACATTGATATAATAAAAGTTAATTTCTTTCAATTCCAGAGGGAATGACCTGGTGTTAGAAAAGAGACTTGTGATTGGAAAAATCTACAATTACATCTGATATATTACTGAGAGAAAAAAACAAACAAAACAGCTGAACTTTCTTTTCACTTGTGTACAGTCTGAGATGAGTTGCTGCATCTCTGCAATATAATGAACTCTAATGAATAGGGGAGATGAGCAGCTCTGGCTCTAATCCTGTTTGTAGCACTTATAGACATTTTGTCCCACGATGCTGACAGGATCTTTTAGATTGCTTTGGGATTTGTGTTTGCAGACCAAACAGATGTTGTATGAAATATCTTAATATATATTAATTTGATTTAGAACACCTCTGTTCCAAAAACCTAGTCAGCAGCCTACTGCCTAATGTACACAACTGCCTCTTATGACTAAACCTTTTAAAACTTTGAATTAAATCCACTTTAAATCCCCTTTGTGGATTTTGAAGTAAATATATAAATAATTATATTAATTTAATATATAATGAATATTACATTGCATTCAATGTATGCTTTTATTTCTCTATACCTATACAACTTATATATATATATATATATATATATATAATATTCATTTATTTGTATATATTTCTTTTCTTCTGGGACATCTTTTGTATTTGCAATGCACCTATAATGCTCACTAGGTAGGCAGCTCGCTAGGTTTTGGAACAAAAAGCAAATTTGTGTGCTTCTGCCTTTCATTTTTGTATGTGATTTGCTAAATCATGTAACATGAACTGTACATCTGTTTGGAACCAACCAGCATGTGACTGGTACTGTCTTTGTGTCTCGATCTCAGACGAGAGGGAAACGCAGTTAGATTGGACAGTTATGGTGCCGCAGGATAAAGAGTAGAGCAGCACGTGAGCGAGAGCATTGTTCAAGACTTCATCATCATAAATGAAACATTTGTGAGGCCGCATTCATTGGGTGTCATCTGGTTTCTGATGGATTCTTGTCACAGATTGGCCTCTGTCTGCTCACATCTGTTGCGAGCTAGTAAATGACTGTCTGCGATGATATTGGCCCCGATGTAAAAACACTGTCTGGAGTGGATTGAGACACCTATCATTCCCTTGTTAATGTTAATGTGCTATCAATGGACTTTCACAGATGTGTTCAGAATATCATACTTCCATACTGAAACACAGTAAGGGGTAGTTTTAGGTGTGGTTAGTAACTTAGAGATGATTTATATATGGAACTATCCTTTTTGACTAGTGTGATTGGACTGCCAATACTTGAGAAGTTTTTGCACAACTTTGGAGCTCTTACTGTTACATGATACATGATTTGACTCTGTATTGGCAGTATATATTGTACCATATGCTTTGAACAATGAGCTAGTGTTCTATTCTGAACATTTCAGAGATTCTGAGTCCTTCACAAACATCTTTTATTCACTGCAGTTCCTTATCTACTCTCCTGTATCATCAGAGGAACATTACTTCATACATCACTGGCTATTTTTTCAACACAGTACCATGGTGTCAATAACTTAGGTGGTATTTTGGCTCTTGCTTCGCTGCTCTGCCTGATCTCTGTGTTTAATGGTTGTTTTCACACTGAACTTCAGCGTAGTCTGGTATAAAGCAGCAGCAATGGAGCTGGTTTAATGTGATGTTGGATTTACAAACAAGGCGTCATTGACTATCTGATGCAATTCCAAGTCAAGTTCACTTTTTAATCGAGGTCAGTCAGAGCGGGGTTGGTTTGGACAGGTCCAGATGGATTCTCCCTGAGCTGTAGAGGTTTAGCAGATGTGCTCTTAAATGTTTTGCCTGGCCAGCCGCTCAACTCCCTTAGTACCAGCACTATGATATTTTGTCCTTGAAGCATCAGATACCAGCTTGGTTGTCACTGAATAGTAGACAGAACAGAGATGTTTTCGTTGGTCAGTATACACCTTATATTATGTTTTTGAATTATGAATGCCATTTTTTAGATTCCCATAACAGGAAGTTTTAACAGTATTGATAATTAATTATGGAAATGGTGGCTATAAAAATGGTGGATCATTTTCCTTTTCAATTTACCAGGCATTTTACTATAGTTCCAATGCTAATCAGATTTGAGGTGTTTTCTGAAATCTTTTGTTCATTTCTGCCTTAGATTTATGAAATCTGTTTTATGAGTGTATGATAAAAAAAACAGAACATCTGAAAGGAATAATTCACTCAGTCATGTCGTTTTAAAACAATATTACACATTTTGTAGACTGTCTGAATTGCTGTTTTTTATACAATGATAGTGAACTCTGCTTTTTTTTTTTTTCAGGTAAGCTCCAAAAAGGACAAAACTTTATTTATTTATTTGTTTATTGCATTTAGTTGATCAAAAGTTACAGCATGAAAATTTATAAAAGATTTCAGTTACATTTAGCTGAGCAGGAGATTTCTTTCAAAAACATGTAAAATAAATAAATAAATAAATAAATATATATGTTTTGTCCTTTTTGGAGCTTACCTGAAAAAAGCTTTTTTAGCTTTTTGAGTTTCTTTAAAATACCTCATTTTGTGTTCAACAAAAGAAAGAAACAAGGAAAATCCTGAAGGTTTAGAACAACATGAGAATGAGTAAATGATGACATGGTGAACTATCCCTTTAATGCATTCCCTCTGCATTTAGTTTTTTTTTTTTTCCTTAAACCTGAGTTATTATCATCCAATTTTCAGGCAAATCACTTCCCACACATAGTGAACCAGTCAGAAATGCTCATTTGAGGGCCCTAGTAACCTCATTTGCTCTGAAGTATACCTCCACACCTACACCAAAGGGCGCATTCTTCAAATGGGTTTTAGTATTGTTTTGCAAATTATGAATGCCTTAATGTACCGTGCCATTTAACAGGGCTCAGACAGCAATTAAAACTCCTCTTCGGAGAAGTTGTGACAAGCTCTTGAGCTCTCAGTAGCAAGTTAGACGAAATGGTAAAAAGCAACCAAAGGCACGCTGGCGGCAGTGAAATGAAAGCAGACAATCTGGTTTTAAATGGAATCTGGCTCTTCACATTACCACTCATTACAAAATACAGAAATGAGGTTGGCTGCACATGCTAGATTTTTGAGTTTCCAAAATGATTCTTCCGTTTGTGAAGTTCGAAACAGGTCTGTTTTGTAATACTTTGGCTCTGTTCCTCTTCCCCAAAAATAAGCAAATGTAGATGCAAAATTAGCATACATAAATAGTAAAAATACTCAAATCGACTAAGAAATGCACCCATGTTGCTATTTAGCACTAATTCATTCAAGTCTCACAATGATGGAATGCATTCATTCCCTCAAGCATGATCTCACCGTGAGGCTGGTGCACTTTTATTGAATTAAATAATAGACTTAATGGGTAGAAATGATGCTTAACGTAGATTCGGTTCATTCTCATTAACAACCTACAAGTGCTGTGATTAGCAGGCACTTCAATGAGGCAGCGATATAGAAATCAGCTTTCCTACATCTAACGCTTTACATGTCTAGACTTTAAATGGTGAGCAATCCTTACAAAAGAAGGATTTTTAATAACATGAGACCCAGTGACTCATGGCTGGCCGTTTGATGGAACATTACTTACAAGCCATTGAGTTTATCATTACACCTCAACATTATTCCACCCTCCCTCGGTTAGCACGCAGCTCTAGCGCTGACTAATTCACTTAATTCCTTGATTATCGATTCCACGGGCCTCTGGGCAGAAAGGTCAATCTTTTCCTCGTGCTCACCTGAAATTTAAAATGTCATTCAAAATGAGGAGGCAGCCACTGAGCAAAAATGGCCTCTTCAAAGGGCAATGGCCCACTAATAGAGGCCTGGCCTGACAGTCACATGCATATGCACATACGCAGAGAACTGATCACACGGGACACGTCCACTGGAAAAAACAAAAAAACAAAACTGTTCTGGGATTTACACTGATTTTCATTCAGAAATTGATAGTAAATTTCACAAATAATTACAAAAAGTGGCAAGTAAACATTGAATTAAATGTGAAATTTTGTAGCGGAAAGACTGGAATAAATAAATAAATATTTATTTATTCATTCATTCATTTTTTTATTTATAAAGCACATTTAAAAACAACCCAGGGTTGACCAAAGTGCTGTACAGATTAGAGTCATCAAATAAAAATACAATTTACAATCTCACAAATAGCAAACAAAAACACTAGGATAATAAATTAGAAACCCACACTAAAAAGATGAGTTTTAAGTTTTAATTTAAATAAGGAAAGCAATGACACCATTCGGATTGATACCGGTAGGCTATTCCAGAGTTTAGGGCCTACTGTCGCAAAAGCTCGGTCTCCTCGATGTTTTAACCTAGATCTACAAACAGAGAGCAATCCAAGGCTGCCTGATCTAAGTGACCTAGAAGGATTGTGATACTTTAAAATGTCAGAAAGATACGTTGGTGCTAGGCCATGTAGTGCTTTAAAAACAAAAACAAGAATTTTAAATTCTATTCTCAGTTTTACTGGAAGCCAATGCAGAGAGGTTAAAATGGGTGAAATATGATCAAATTTTCTACTGCCAGTCAGCAACCTAGCTGCAGCATTTTGTACCATTTGAAGACGACTGATAGATGATTGATTTGCTCCATAATAGAGAGAGTTGCAGTAATCAAGGCGTGAAGTAATAAATGCATGGATAACTATTTCAAAGTTCTTTATAGAAAGAACATGACTGTACTTCTCACAAAAACACATTCTGTCAACACTTCCCCTCCAAAAAAACACGCAATATGCAAAACTACTGTGCATGAACAACAAAATCAGAACCTGACAAACTGGCAAGGCTGCCTGCACTGCTATTCAGAAGCAGTTGAAGTTGCACTATATATTACAGTTAAGCTGTGACGAGAGAAAGACTGGGATCAGCGAAATCACACTATAACAATAATTTTCATCTATTCTTTCCTTTCCCCTCACACAACACTACATGCTATCCAAAATCTGAATGACTTGTACGGTTCTTTATAATAAAGCAAGCGATTCAATGAGTATATGAAAAAGTATTTATATTTTAATATTCATTTTCATTTTGTACACTTTTATAAATATAAACTATATTATATATTATTAAATAATAAATGTAATAATTATATACTGTATTATAATAAATATATTTATTAAACTATATATCTATTATTAATAATATAAAAATATAGAAAATGTAGGCTATATTTAAAACATTTTTTTAAATCTAACTTATTTTTTCTTCTGTGTATTTCATTAAAATAGAATCATTAAAATGCATTTTTAATTAAAAACGTCATTTCAGAAATTAAAAGTCATTTTAACTTCTGTCCCATCTTTATTATCAATTGACCAAAAAAAAAAAAAACAAACAATAAAAATACTGGTTTAAAAACTTTTACTACAAGCTGGGCTTCATTCACAAAACACAAGTCGAACCAAGTTTACTTCACATAAAAATAAAAAGAGGGAAATTAATAAGGCCGAATGACTGACTGCGCTCCACTGGATCCATGTGGTTCAAAAGCAAAGCCTAATTAATCGTGTTTATCGGCGTTCATGTGAGCCTCGGCCGTACGCAGCACAATGAGACCCTCGCTGTGCCTGACGAAGGACCGGCAAAGGCCTTGATAAGCTTCTTTCCTCTCCGCGTGCCCTCTTCTGACCTCCCGGGGAGGTTAATTGCAAATTTAATTCGTTGTAACAGAGGCCGGTAAATTTTAAGGGGCCTCACGCAGCGGCAGGCAGGTGTGTAGTTGGCCAGAGGTATGCTGGGAGTTTCAGGCACAGTTGTGTGTTATCAGACTCTGCCGGATGCAGGACTTCTCATATTTTAAACGGCTCTTGACCTCTTTCCAAACCATTCCCAACCAGTGCACTCAGAGTCCCAGATCACGAGAGAGGAAAGCGATTGTTAGCGACTGGAAGTCATGCACTCTAAAGAAACCGACTGTAACAATGGAAACATGCTGGAATGAGTTTCCAGCTTCCTAAGGAGGAGGAAAGAATATAGATGTGCTGTCAAATCACCATCAACTAGTTCAGAGAGAAACGAGGTGCTGACATTGACATTTAATCAAACATGCAGACATTACTTTTTTTCATAATCTACCAAACTTGACCTAAAAAGTACCTCCTGAGATTTTAAGTTTATTTTTCAACATTTTAACATGTTTGCATATGTTAGCACACACAATATATATATTGTATTAAAATATATATATTAAAATATTCCACATTTACCAAATGCAGAATTTGTTGTTTTTTTTTTAAGATGTTTCAATCAAGCAGGTTTAAAAAAATTAAAACTCTGAAACATATACTTGACAAAAGCTTTGTAAATGTTTTTTCTAGCATATATTTGACATGAATTAGGATGGCACATCATGACATGATGAATCTTGACATATGCACTGTGATCTACACTAAACAGCAACATTGTTAAATATTATTGCAGTTTAAAATAACTGTTTTACATATTAAAATGCAATTTATTCCTTGTGATCAAAGCTTGAATTTTCAGCATTATTAGGCTACTCCAGTCTTCAGTGTCACATGATCCTTCAGAAATCATTCTAACATGCTGATTTGCAGCTCAGAAACATTTATCAACAGATATATTGGCTCAGAATCTATTAAATCACAATAAACTATCAGTCCACACAAAAAACAAAGAGCAAGTATGTATAATAATGTGAAAATTGCTCCCAGCGGGCGATGTGAAGTCCACCAGTAATTGCCTTGTTGAAGGCGACGGATCCGTTACACGCGGAGCTTTGATGGCTGCAGCAGCGATGCTTTAAAGACGACAAATTAAGAGACACAACTTCTCAAAGAAGATTTCAGCATGCTGTGCTTTGGTCTGTTGTGTCAGCTTGCTAAATTGAGCTTGAAAAGTTTCTCTAAACAACAAAAAAGTCTAGATACTAACCAACTTAAAGGTGCAGTGTGTAACAGAGAGCTAGTGGTTGAAATGGGTACTGCACTGGGTACTCTGGACGCTACATGGGTTGCCAGATTCACGCAGGACATGCATCAGTAAAGAGCGCAATTGACAACAGAAGGCAACAAGCCTTACACTGCAAGCTGATTTATATGCCTCCGGTCATAAAGCTTTCTAGATGGATGCTGAGGATTTTTCAGGTAGAATCTGTGATCTCTGACCCAGTTTGTTTGCTGGCTTCCATGGCTGCAGCATGCTGTGTTTTCCATTAACTGGCAACGCAGAGTGTTGAAATACTATTGGGTAAACTGGGTGGAGTCACACAGACCAAAACTAAAAACGGACATTCCGACGCAGACTACCTAGTCCCATGAAGAAAACGTACCTCTGGAACTTTTTCGCAAGACGCAAAATAAGTACAAATAAGTATATATAACTGCAGTTTCCAACAGAAATGAACACTTGAGGCGGTAAAACAGTGAGCACTTTTAATGGTTTTCGTACACAGTTATGATTACAGCTCCATATGTTTCGCTTTCCTGACATAAGTTTGCTCAGTAGCTCAGATAGTACAGAATTGGACTTAAGATGCAGAATCCTTGGGTACGAATCCCGTGAAAAACATGACTCACGAGAGTTGAAAGATGAGCGATCGAAAAACAAGTTAAAACAGCATGCTTGCGATTGTGTGTCACATTCGCTTTTGTTCATACTATCGGGCAGGTTTAGGTGTAGTGCACATGGTACGTTATTTTAAAACATCACTTAGCATTAGACGTATAGTGCCACTCAATGCATATTTCAAGTCAGAACTGCAGTGACACCTACAAAACCAACGTCACATGAAACGTACCATATGTACATTCATCTGTTGCTGAGGAAAAAAACAAACAAACTTTTTTAGCGCCACCCAGTGGACATTTCACATCGAATGTGTTACGAAACATACATGTCAGTATGTATTTCGCGCCTTGCGAAAAAGTTCCCAGAGATACGTTTTCGTCATGAGATCAGGTTGGACACGGAACACACATTTCAAAGAAGAATAACTTACTATAGCTTTGTTTTTCGGACAAACAAGTACATGCATTTAGCAACATCTGCAAACATAAAGCTATTTTCACGCTTTAGAACAGTCCAAAAAAAATTTACATACAGCACCTCAAATACACATCTAGTCCATCCTGATCCATACCCAATGGAAGAGAGTCAACTGCCTTCGGATAACTCTAAAACATCGTACTTGAAGAGATCCTGGCACTGGATTAAGAAACAACACATATCAGGAAGCTGGATGACCGATAAGTAACTTGACTCGAAGAGAATCTGAGAACCAGAGCGGTTATTAGCTTTTAAAACCCTCCCAAACCTCCTCATGCGTCCAGAGAGAGATACAGTAGCGAGATCCGCTTGGCTGGCTTGTTTTAGTAAAACAGTTTGCCAATAAGCCGGCGTGATCCAAAAAGCAGTGCTGCCTCTCTCGGCACGCGCCATGTATTAGCCGAGGGACACGACGAGCCTGTATCAATCTGTCTGGGC
>JAUZSZ010000104.1:25344208-25355190 GCA_034780575.1 Labeobarbus marequensis | reverse complement strand
ATGTGCATATTTTATATATATATATATATATATATATATATATATATATATACACATACATACACACACATACATACACACGCACACACACATATGCACACACAACAAAATTATGAATTATTTTACAAATAAAATGTGCAACAATTGATTCATTATACTGCTGTATCTTCTAGGCATTTAGAATGATTTTCTAGACATGTAGGACTGCAAAAGAACCAGCTTGCTATATATTTATGCGACTTAGGAGATGTAGGCTTCCATTTATTTAGAAAAGCCATCTGATGCAAATTCTGTTTATTTCCTGACACTTATCTGTGAAGCATTATTGCACAGTGCTTATCACAAATCCTGGGAACAAGAAAGCGAGAAAATGTATACAAGCCTAATGTGAAAGTCTAATGTGACTATTTTTAATATAGGGTTAATGGTTTCAAGAGCATTTGACATGTTAGGGTGATTCTCACCAATCAAATGATATTATACAAGAACTTCTCATATGAAAGTGTTTGAGAAAACAGTAAACCTGCTACACTACTGCCACCCACAGGCCAAAACATTAGCAGACCTGAATCATCCACAACAGGGACATTCAAAAACATCAGTTTGTGGAAGAGACACAGTCCTTTTATCTTTACCATCTATTTCAACTTTTTCTTAGGTACCACAGATCTGTTTTTCTCAACAATGCCATACAATAAAGAAAGGGAAAATATCATAAATATTATGTATACACTACTGTTTAAAAGTTTCAGGTCTGTAAGATTTTGAGATGTTTTGAACAAACTCCCTTATGCTCACCAAGCCTGCATTGAGTTAATAAATACAGTGAAAAATTATTGCAGTTTTTTTTCTGTTTTAATGCATTTTAAAATGTTATGTATTCCTGTCATGGCAAAACTGAATTTCCAGCAGCCATTACTCCAGTCTTCAGTCACATGATCCTTCAAAAATCATTGTAATATGCTGATTTGGTGCTCAAGAAACATTATCAATTTTGAAAACAGTTGTGCTACCATTATACTTTTTTCCTGATTCCTTGAATAGATATTTAAAAAGAACAGCATTTATTTGAAATATATATACAGTATATTGTAACATTATCAAGATCTTTACTGTCACTTTTGATTAATAATGACAAAGATTAATATGAATGCTGAATAAAAGAAAAATATGCATTGTATAATATTATATTACATTGTTATATTATGTTATATCATATTTCAATTTGCTCTTGTTGCCATTCAGAAGAAGAAACAACTGACTTTTAAGTGAGATTTTATTCATTACATTTTTCTCTTATGGGAAACTGAAGAAAAAGATCACGAGAGATGCATTTGAAACAGAGAGAGAGAATGAATCTTTAATCTTGCAAGAGAGTGTAAATCCCCTATACGTCTCTCTCCAACAGAAACATCCAGTTAGCTGTTTAAAATTCCTCTCAGCACTAAATGAGGTATTTAATACTTTGAGATTGGCAGGAGACAGGGATTATTCCCTTGTGATTGGCTCCTCTTTGCGGCTATTGCACTGAAACTCCTTGATCATTTCACAGGAAATGACTTTGGGATAATAGAGACACCATTCAGGCGGCAAGTGTCTTAGACTCACGTAACTACATTGACTCCTGAACCTGTGATACAAACCAGCACTAACACTCTAGAAATTTAATTGTACAATCAATCTCTTTTAAAGGCGATTAACTGGCTTGTTCAGTAAGTAGTAACCTGTTACTTGAAAAGTAAAAATCAAATAAACCTCTAAACAGTATGTGGTACTTTTATTCAGCAAGGTTGGATAAAATCATCTGATCAAATGTGACAGTAAAGATTTATGATACAAAAGATTATTAGTTTTAAATAATCTTGTTAAACTTTTTATTCAAAGAACCCTAAATGTCCTGAAAAATCTCAGTTTCCACAAAATCACCATCAAAGGATCATATGACAGTGAAGACTGGAATAATGGCTGCTGAAAATCTCTTAATTTATTTGCCCATGTTTCAATTGTAATTTTCAGTCTATATACAAATCATACTTCTGATACATTGATAATATAAAGTACAATAAAATGCATGTGAGCTAACTGCTAATTCATAGCTCTAACACACATTTACTGTACTTAACACACATACATACCTTAATGCCAACATAGTCGACTGGAATGATTGGGTTTTCTAGAGAGGGCAGACGAGACTCGTCCAGTGGCTCACCCACCATGACCCTGGTAGCCACATCGATGAAGTCCACACCAATAGTTTTAGAGACGAAAGGGAATGATCGAGATGCACGCAGGTTACACTCGATCACCTGAGACAGAAACACACGGTCTTGAGTAACCAACAGACATATTCTACAAATTACAAATATAAAGATAAATAAAAACTTAATAGCTTAGCATGACTCATTTCTTCCTTACTATGACCCAATGTTTTTCAGTGGAAAGCATAATTTACAGAGTAAATAAAGAAGAAAAAATGGAAAGTAGCTCTAATAATAATTCTGGATCAAAAATATTTCTAAATGTTGTCGGTTCACTGGCCATGAAAAAGTTATGTTCAAATTCATATCTTTTAGTCACAGACACATTTTTCACAAAGCACCAGTAACTTACCATTACATCACTGCCTTTCACCAAAAATTGAGTGTTAAATGTCCCTGTGTTAAATCTCAAATGCCTTTGCAATTTTCTGTGTAGCAGTCTTCACCTAAAATAAAAAATATATATACATAAAAACTACAAGTAATAACTCAAAGTCTTTACATATGCACAGGAAGAAAACATCAATCACAGACTGAGTTATGCATGTGTCCTCTCAAATATACACCAATCAAATGTACATTTTAGGAAGCGCAGAAAGTTTAATATCAACTCTGATAAACCTAGGCAGCTGAAAAGAGAAGACTTTGATGGACTGCTGGCCCTCTGAGAGACTGTTCATAACTTTGCTGAAAGTTGTGTTTTAACAGGTGGATTTCACAAACACACCAATTATTTTTGACAGTCGGCTTTGATTCAGTTCGAAGGAGAATGAAAAAAGTCACATCTGTGGCTCACGAAATGCACAATTAAGACCACACTGTTCTGAAGGGAAAGAAACCTTAGATTAAAAATGACACCAGCATATGTTTTATGTAGCCAGATTTGATTTCCTGCACAAACTGGATGTCATAGTAACAATGCAAACTTTAGTAATGGATGTTTTAGCATTATGTTCCTCATGAGGACAGAATCGACACAGTCAAAAATGGGAAAAGGCACAAAATTTTAAAGAAAACAGCTGATGCAAAAAAACAAAAAAAATCAGCCTGTCACACTACAACAAAAAATGTTCTATGCTATGAAGGTGGTTGGGATGAGGCTTGAAAAAAATTTGTTAAAATGTGATGGAAAAGCAAAAAAAAAAAAAAAAAATGTCTGTCTGGACAAGGTGCAAACCAGCTTCACACGGCAAGCTTTGTTGAACAGAAATGAGGTTGGGACCTTCTCCAGAGCTCCCTGGCTGATGGTCTGGGTGGGCAGTATGAGTGTAGCGTCTCCTGAGCGCACACCTGCGTCCTCCACATGCTCTGTGATAGCATGAGCCAGCACCTGTAACCACAACCATACTTAAAATAGCTGTTTAGCTGTCATTTATTTCAGCTCATTTTACTTTTGCATTTTTCAAATCATGGATAGGCTTGAGTGTTTGATTGCACTAACGCATTTCCAAGCCATCAACTGATTGTAATGGTTGCAACTTGATACATTTTGAAAATGTCTTTATTATTTTTGTTGATGGTACTAGCCGTCAAGTGTTGCTATTCCAAAACAATATACGAGATTAAGAACATACAAGATGAGACAAGCAATGACCTGTACCTTGAACTCCCAGTCACTTAAGCACCGAGTAATAGACTGTGGAAGAGATAGCAAGTCCTTAAGAGCTGGGACTAAAATGGACCACTTGTTCCTGTTAGCAAACACCAATTTCAAGGGGTAAGACTCATGTAATATATCTTACGCAGAAAATTTTAGATGTGATTTAATAACTGATCATGCATTGGAAGTGAGATAGCTTCAGTTTAGGTCTGCGCAGTCAGATTCTTTGTTCAGCCAAAAGGGACAGCTGACAGTAGCCACTGACTTCCACGGTATTTTTTTCCTTACTATGGAAGCCAGTGGATACTATCAACTGTTTGATTACCGGTATTCTTCAAAATATCTTCTTCTGAGTTGGTACATTTGGAACAACATGAGGGTAAGTAAATGATGACAATTTGTCACATTATTTAATGTACAATTCCCACTATTAACAAACTATTAACTATGACTTTTGCCTCAAACTCCTAACTATTGCCTGTTCATATTTAGTAAGGTACTTGTTAAGTTCAGGTATTGGGTAGGATTAAAGGAATAGTTCACCCAGAAATGAAATTGTCATCATTTACTCACGGTCATGTTGTTCCAAATCTGTATGAGTTTCTTTCGAATGTTGAACACAAAAGAAGATATTTTGAAGACCTTTGAAGAACCAAACAGTTGTTACTATGGAAGTCAATGGGGACAGTCAACAGTTTGATCACCAGCTTTCTTCAAAATATCTTCTTTTATGTTCAACAAAGAAACTCAAACAGGTTTGGAATGACATGAGGGTGAGTAAATGCCAAATTTTTCATTTTTGGGTGAACTATCCCTTATGGGTTTCATAAGTACTAACAAACAGCCAGTATGCAAGTAATATGCATGCTAAAAAGCAAATAGTTAATTGTGACAATTGGTCCCTAAACTAAAGTGTTACCCAGTTTTAATTTTTTATTAGTTTATAATCATTTTAGTGCAAAAACTAGACGTCACATTATAATCCTAATTTTACTTACCACAAAAATTATGTGATAAAGCCATGATAAAGAAACAAAAAGAGAAGGAGCATACTTACAAGAATTTTCCAGACTGAAGCAGCATGAGCCATCTTTTATTTTTGAAGGGTTTTTTTGGCTGTTTTTTTTTTATGTGTGGGTGTGTGGGATAGCATAATGTTCTCAAAAGTCTTACACAACAAATTGTATCCTCTGCACAATCAAACCACTGCAACATGGATCTTCGATTCAGGACAGTTTCAATCAAAATCTAGTGTTCCATATTCTGTGTTCAGATTTCCATTTAGTGCCTGATATAGTTATTTCACTCATTTTACGCATTTTCTGTTGGAAAATTATTCTAGCGTCTCTCACCTTGCCCATTCTGGCCACTGCATCCACCTCCACTTTTCTGGCACCTCGGACGAATTTAGCGATGACCACAGGATGATCCTGTTCCCGAGAAAATGCTGTAAATAACACCGTTGCTAAAAAACGTCTCTTGAGAATACTGCAAAGGAAATACTGCATCGAAAATACTGTACTGAAAAGCTGATTCAAAGCACCTTTCAAGGCTATAGCTGTACATTAACAAGGACAGAGTGTTTGTGAAGTCCTTCCCAAAACTGCTAACCATCTCTTACAGCTACACCAACTTGAACCTCATGCAGCACAGGGTCATTCTGTTACTTAAATGAATACAAGCATAATGCCATGCAGAACTAAATCCTTTCACTCAGCACCTGTCTGAAAGACCTGTCACTATTCCAGTCTTATAATATCCATTAGTCATTTGACTGGCTTTAAAAGGCAACCTGACAAACACTAAAATAAGGATTTAAGTGGGAAAGTGAAGATTTTAGGCTTTTAGATTTTCATTGAATGAGGTACTGATATACAGATGCAGATACTGATTATTTCAGCCTTTTCCACTGTTTAGTTAACCTGTGTGGCAGTTGTATTAACATACAGTAAATAACAGGATGACCCTTTGCTGTGTATGTGGCTTGAATATCATATCATAAAATATATTAAAATAGAAAATATTTTACTGTTATTCACTGTTTTTGAACAAATATATGCAGCCTTAGTGAGCATAAGAGACTTTTCACAAACATAAACAAATCTTACGGTCCCCAAACAATGAATGTGGAGAGAGAATAAATAGTAAATACACTCTCATCTCTACCTGATGAAAGATGAACTAAGGCTGTGAGTGCTTGAGAACATTATGCGTTCAGCTCAGTCCAGCTTTTCATTTTACCAGAGCCATAAAAGAGTTCACAACTCTCTATAAATCTATATATATATATATATATATCATTGATCTGCACTGTTATAAGGCTGTGAAGTAAAAGACCTCATAAAATCACCGTTGGAGTTCTGTGGCTTTTAGTCCACATTTGTTAGCTTAGAGGCCGTCTATATGCCAGAGTCAAAGTCAACAAATTTAACTTCTAGCACATTTTTACAAAGCAACAGTCTTTTGGCAAAATGGACTATAACATTAAATGAATTAGCAGAAGCACTGCTAAAATGCATTCAACCATTGATGAGGCATTTAACTTTATTTAACAACCTGATGTGCTTCACATTTCAGATATAAAAGTTAATAGTCATTCTTTGCCAGAGGTTCATCTTGATTTGGTTTGAAGTACAAAAAAACATTGATTTTATGAAAATATTGCTGTGAACTGCAATACTTCAGTAGTTCTATATTATCCTGTAGCTACAAGTCTGAATAATGTACAAGCTCGACAATATAAAAACTAACTGAATTCATTTTTGCTAGTGATGGTAATTAAAAAACCAATATGTTGAAAAAATACTCAATATCTTTCCTTATGTACTCAGGAATGGCTCAATGATGGTGACAGCGATGGTAAAGCGGTTTTGCTGGACTTAGGAAAACTATTGCACTCTTAAGTGGAAAAACTGTAAGGGGCAGCAGGAGCAGAAGATGAAAATCAATACTGGCCCTGAGGTACAGAAAAACTGGAGCTGCTGGAAATGTGCTTGGCCTGTTTTTAAAAAATAAAAAGCTCTTTAGGGCATATTTTCCTAAAGGCTGTGTACAGATAGGATGAAATGTAATTTCAAGAACATCACTCATTTGTGATAATGGGTAAAAAAGGCTGCATGTTACATAATTCATGACTGAGCTTTTGCATGATTCATGTAGCAAAACCAACACGCTTCACATTAAGTTATTTATGCTGCAACCAGGCCAAATGGTTAAATGTGCAGATCTCACCTGTGACACCTGCGTGGCTTCCTCCAGGAAACGTTTCATCTCATCTTCACCGTACACCACATTCATGGCTGAGCCACTGGAAACAGAAAGATTCTCATCGTTCATCACTCTGACATTTAAATGAGCCCATCAGGAGACAAAAACATGATTCGATGGTTGTAGAGTCAAACCTAACAGATGGGAAGATATGTAGAGTTGTGTAAATGAAGAAAGGAAGAGAGAAAAAGCAAACTAGAGAAATATATTTGGGTCAGCTGTTCCTCGAGGCGATCAGCACTGAATGTGCTTCATATAGAGAGAAAAAATGACTGATTTTGTGATTTTAATGGCATCAGCCCTACAGCTAACATTTGTGGCATAGCCAAACCGCACCTGATAAAATGATCATCCACATATATTGTCCATATATATGGACATGTTCATAGAACTATTTTGGGTTGTGTGTGTGCACCTTTTTTATTAAAGAAATCAATACTTTTATTGTAATAAAGCAAAAAAGTTCATGTTAAACATGGCTGCGTGGCTTGTTAAACATGGCTTGGCTGCATCCCATAATAAAATATTACAGCAGGTGATCACTGCTTAACTTTACACTGTTTAACTGACTCTCAGCAATATGTTTCACTAACACATCAAAATGCAATGAACACAGAGAGACAAGTGGGAAATATACTGAGACATCCCTAAGCGTCTCTTCAGTATGAACCATTCCATGGTCCAGATGAACTGGCAGTGTTTCTGTCAGGTTCTGTGTCGGAGCTGCAGTCCCTGAGAGTCTGAGCCTCAGGCACGGGTTTAGGCAATATAACGATGCCAAACCACAGCTGGCACCAAACACCCACAGAAACACAGAGCTGGACTCAAAACACGGGTCTCAACTGAGCAGCTAATCGGTGATGGAGTCACGCAGGGCAGTAAATATTCAAACGAATGAAAGAAGTAAAGAAAAAAGATGGGTTTTCTTGAAAAATGAAAGCAAATCTCTGCAAGACACTGTATTGTATGTAGGTGTTGATTTATACTGTTAAAGGGAATATTTAAGATTTTGCTAGTGATAAATAAATGTGCTAAAGCAATTTACTTCCATTTAGCTTTAGTTTCATATGTTTTCAGTCTGGTTACAAGATTGATTTGTGCTCTGCACCTTCCACTGATATCTATTAGCTTCACACTTGGCACAATATGAGTCTCTGTATTTTGACTGCTGCTGTTCCCTGCAAAAAAAAGCTCTAATCTTCTCTCAAAACAGACAGTAACCTTTGAGGCAACATCTAATGAGAACAAATAGAAAAGTGCTCCACTGATGAAAGTGCTTTTATGATTGAGATGTGTATTGGGTAATGGTTAAAAGCAGAATTTGTTTTAGCTATTTCTGTGTGCCCTCTTGCTCCATGGCGGACTGGGTGCCTGGTTTAAAAGAAACCTAATTTTCTCATCGCAGCACTCAAAATAGATGCCTACTGTCTGATTATGTGCAAATTAGCTGTTCAAGTCCAGCCAATATGAGAGTCTTATAATGTGGGTGAATTGCATCTTACCCAAGATTTCTACAGGCCGTCATTGAGAAACCTGGAGTGACATTTCTCTTCTCCTGACAAATCAGCAGTTGACTGATTTACACTGACTGATGTCTACTTTCATTTGATTCAGGGGAGTCTACTTATGAATATGGGAGAGCTATTAATGGAATCAAAAATTATGTTGTTGGTTTTTTTGGCCCAAAACATTCACTTTGGTCTTTTCCAAACAATGACAATTCGTAGTAGCAGAAAGGGACCATATTTATGTGAGCAAAATTGAATTTATCATTATTATTGTTATTATTAATTCAAATAATTCACTGAAAATTATACATTATGGAGCTGTTAACGGATTCATTGGATCAGAGAATCACTATTTTGAGCAGATTCGTTTTAAATACACCATTTCAATGATTCATTCACCAATCAAGTCAATTTGTTCAGTAAATAATCCTACTGCTGTAGTTTTCAAACACTGGAGGGAAAGATTATTAGTGAAATGTGATTAAATTTTTGGCTTTTCATCCCACAAAAGTCTCTGCCAAAGAGATACAAAAGCATAACATGAGGAGTCAATTCCGTACTGTGCTTGTGTCCTGACTTCACCGTTACCCTTGTACTCACCTCAGAACATATGATGGCCGCAGGAGGCAAGGGTAGCCCACAGTACTGGCAAAAGAAACAGCATCTTCCTGAAAAAGACAGAAAGTTTGATATCTCTTTGCAATCAGCTGTACGGCATCACCTAGTATGTGTTGCAGATGAGGTCAGGTTTCTTGTGCTCATTTCTCCATTTGAATCCCAGACTGTGGGCAAAGGGCCAGACAATTACCGCTGACCACATCTATTCACCTTACTTTTAATGCTTTGTGAAGTGGCTACTTCACAGAGATAAAAACTATAAGATTGAACAACCCTGTATCAGAGCAAAATGTTATTAGCAAGTGGAATTAGCTTTTGCCAGACGTAATGGAGAAAATACTGCCTAACTGAAGCTAAAACGCATCCATAAAAGCATTATATTGTACAAATCTAATATTAAAATTGACATCTAAGTATCCATTTGAGAGCTTACAGTATAGGGGTGGATCAACTAAAAAATGACAAATTTCATCTGTACCTCACATAACTGCGGTTTCACAGACAAGGCTTAAGTCTAGTCCTGGACTAAAATGCATGTCTGGGCTGATTTAACTGGAAGAAACTTGAACTGACTGATCTTAAAATATGTCAGTTCCATTGTTTTGTCTCAAAATGCACATCAGTAGTGTTTTTACATTTATAAAAGTTACTTAAATGTCCTAATTGATCTATGGCCTAATCCTGTCTGTGAAACTGGGCCATAAAGGGGCCATGTCAAGCTCAGTTCCTGGAGGGCCACAGCCCTGCACAGTTTAGATGCAACTCTAATTAAACACACTTGATCCAGTTAATCAAGTCATTAAGGCTTATTTTAAAACTACATGGTATGTGTGTTGGAGCAGGGTTGGAACTAAACTATGCAGGGCAGCGGACCTCCAAGAACTGAGTTTGACACCCCTGCCATAAAGATATAAAAGTGCAGCAAGAATGACATATTTTTGTAAGTCAACCGAGAAGTTAGCATCACCCCATTACCTTCAGTAAAGAGACAGTGTACCAGTTGGATAATTGGAGTTAGAATAGTTTGCAAGAAATACAAGGAGGCTGTAAAGCAGACAAATGAGTGGATATTTTGAAGAGTCAGAGTGGAGATGATTGGAGAGTTTTTCTGTTTGGCATGATGATATTAATATCTTGTAGTCCCAAATAGCCATTGGTTAGTATCTTTTTAAAAGCACATAAAACTTACTAAAAAAATCTTATTGATTTATTTTAATTTGTAGTATATTTGTAATAAATATTTTTAGTTATCCACAAACCTTATTCTGGGCATTTGAACCATTCTAAAAACCTAATGACTTTCAGAGAATTATTTATGCAAATGCAAAAAAACTAACTCTTTTCTGAGTTTTAGGACTCATTCCAACAGCACTCTATTGTAAAGCTTTAAAAGATTTGGAATACACTGCATGTGATGACATTTTTTTTTTTTTTGTAGATTGTATGGAAAACAGGAGTGCAGATTTGGAACGACACGGCGATGACTAAATGCTGACTGATTTTCTTTTTTTTTTGGTGAACTCTCTTTTTAACAAAGCAGGAAATGCTGTGTGACATAAGGAAGCAACCGTATCCTCTCTCCTCACCTTTCCTAAGCACTGGTCTTCTAGCCAGAAACAGCAAAGTGAGCGAACCACAGAATTCCAAAAGATTCTGCTGATCTCTACTGCCTTTCTGGCTTGTTTCAACAACAGGGAGACCATTAAAATGCTGGATGTACCCTCAGCAGCG